>VXBA01006006.1:55945-86518 GCA_013399895.1 Serilophus lunatus
ACCTCAGTGCTGGGGATGAATAAATAATGCTTTAGTGAATAGCTAAATAACACGCGGGGCCCGTGCGCCCCTTCCTGCCCCCCGCTCTTCCCCGTGCCCTGCGGGGGGGNTTTAATTAGCCTAATCCTCATTTGCACACCTCGCTCAAAAGCAATTATTTAAAAAATTAGAAAACAATTAGGCTCTCTAAGCAAAGATAATCTATTGTCAGCAGGGAGGTGAGGACAATGCGCTGAGATAAGGGCAGGGCGCGGGGGGCAGGGGGTATCTTTATGGCTGTATTTATCTTTGATTAGATAAGTCGAAGCCCGTATTTTAAGCACACTCCAGAACGCTTTGGATTCAAGAATGAATTCACTCCGCGGGTGCTAAGAGCCATCGCGGGGCTCTTTGAAACCTGTTTGTCCTCACTAAAGACAGTCGGATTTATTTGAGTTTAATGCTCCAAGTGAAGAGGAGCCCTTTCACGGCCGGGCAGTCGCAGGGCTCGGAGCCGGGGCCGGCGGCGCTCCCGCTGCCCGCTCCCTGCCCGCAGGCTCTGCCTGCGATACGACATGGGAAAGGCCGGTCCCGATATTTTCCTAAATCCGAATTGTTGTTTTTCCCACGTCTCGCGGCTGTTTAAATTAAGCCCCTGCCACCCAGTCTGTACAGCGACTGTACTATGTCCGCTGGAGTCAGGGCGCTTCCATATCCCATGACCATGTGTCTGGTAATTTTCCCTTGCCATTTTATTTTAGTACTTATGATGTTGCAGATGAAGTCTTAAAGAGCTGCAATGTCCTCCCAAAAGGAATGTCTGCTTGGAACAGATCCTTATTGACAAGGCAGCTGTGTGGGGACCGGAACGAAGCCTTAAACCCGGCTCTAAAATCAACTAATACCCTAAAGTCTGGAGCAAGTGCGCAGAATTATAAGGCATGGGCTTGCCTGCGGCCGCGTCCTGGAAGAGCAGCGCCCTGCCTAGCCTGGGGGTGGGCCCCCCATCCCTCCTTTCTATTGTTATTCATTTTTAATTTTATTCTCTTCTTTCTAATAAGGGGCTCAGTTCGGGAAGCGCACGGACCGGAGGGTTTGGCACTTCTTGATGAGGAGAAGAGAAAAGCAACTCAGGGCTAAGGAAGCTCTTGGTCACTTTAACGACAGCGGGTTTT
This sequence comes from Serilophus lunatus, assembly GCA_013399895.1. Classification (NCBI taxonomy): domain Eukaryota; kingdom Metazoa; phylum Chordata; class Aves; order Passeriformes; family Eurylaimidae; genus Serilophus; species Serilophus lunatus. The sequence goes on from VXBA01006006.1 coordinate 57,100, forward strand.
TCTTGCCCTCTCATTTCTGCTCTTTTTAATTATTTTTTTTTCTGCTTTAAAAGGCCGACCAAAACAAACACCGCTCTTTCTGGGAATAAGTAAAGTATCCCGATGCGGCCGGCAGAAGAGCTGACAGGGACGGGCGAGGGCTGAGCCAAGGCTTCCTCGCCATTCTCGAGCGGGACTTTATTCTTCTGTCTCATCAAAATTCACACAAGGAGGGGACAGATCCGCCGGGTTCCACCTGGGAGTTACTGCGGGCGAGAACCGCTCAGCATCAATATTCGTTATGGCCCGGGGTTGGTTTTTCTAAAAACTGGGAATTTTAATTTTAAATCACGGAAAGAGGTAAATGTATTCCTAGAATACTCCATCCCATTAAGCCCTTGAAAATCATGCAAAAAAAAATTAGTTTCGAGCCGCACAAAAAAATAAAGATATAAACACGGCAGATGCAAATGAGTAAAAAGCTACTGAACGACACAACGGCGCGGAGCTGCTGCCGGCCGCTCTCGGTCCTTCTTTTCCCGGCGGAGCAGGAGCAGCCCGGCAGTATCGCCCTGAAGCATCACCCAGGTCCCCGTCCAGGCAGAGCCCCCGGGGCCTGCCCGCTCCGCGCCCGCGGAAAGGCAGCGGCCGGGCGAAGGGGCCTCTGCTCCTCGCCCCCCTTGCCCAGGCACCCATCGGCTCCGTTTGTGCGGGAAATTCATTTATTCCCTTAATTATTCGATGGAGTGTTATACAGCGCAGAGCCCAGGCCACGCTCTGCGGGTTTTTCCTCGATTTCACCAGGAAACCAAAACAAAGCAGGAAAAATAAAATTAGCCCGAACACATCCCCTATTTACGCCCGAGCTTAGAAATAAGGCTCTTCCCCAAGCAAAAAATAAATTTTAATTTTTCTTTTTTTAATGTGTGAGGGTCTGGAGGAAACAAATAGCGCAGCAAAATAAAACCAGCGACTGTTTTTTTGGGAGCCGCGTCTCGTCGGGGTGAGGGACCGGGACTGAAGGCTGGGAGCCGGCGGGGCAGAAACACAACGCTGCCGCTCGCCGAACCTTTCGAAGGCGAAATCCAAAACCGACCCATTAAGTCAATGAGGTTTGTGTTGTAGAGGCTCCTTTCCCATCCACTTGCTGTTCTGAAAAATAGATCGCATTTCGTTATCTCGAGTGAGGATCTGCAACGTGATACCGGATCCGCGCCGCCTTCCCTGCCGAATGCGAGGCGCAGGGAGACAGCCAGCTTCCCGGCTTATTCCCCAACAATAAAGGATTTGTATTTTCTTTCTCTCCTTCTCTCCCCCCCCCTCCTTTATTACTCTATTTTTTAATGAGGAAGGACAAACCCCTCTCCATGTGCACCGCTCTTCTCTCGCAGGAGCCTCTTTGGCCCGGCGCGCCTGCAAAGCGGTGCGACCTTTAATTACTTGTTAGTAAATTGCCCTCCCGACACCTGTAAAAACAAAGCCGGTGTCCTCGGGGCGGGGGCCGTGTTCCTGCCCGGGCCCCCCGGGGGTGTCCGGCCGCGGGGGTCCCCCCGCACCCAGCGGGGTCAGGCCGGGCCGGGGCTGCCGGAGGAGGGCCGGGCCGGGATGGTGGGGCAGGATGAGGAGAAGGATAAGGATAAGGCCTTCCCGGCGTGGCCGATCCCCAGGGCACAAAGGGCTCTTTCTTCGCGCACTTACCGGGACATTTTTCAAAGGATTAGAAGTGATCACGCGTTGGTTTTTTTCTTTCCGAGGGCCGATACGTCTTTCTGTCCCTGTCTCCCACCTCTACCCTTATTTTCTCCAGCTTTTGCCATGGGACCCCCCAGTCCCCAGCCCCCCCTTCTCCTTTCCTCTCCGCTAATATACCTCCTGGATGCTGATTCTTTTAAGCTACGAAGAATTTCCTTTTGGGAGGTGAAACCCTCCAGCTCCTCCTGTTCAGAGGAAAGTGCTAGTGATGGTAATACAGGGTGACACTAAATAAACAGTTAAAGCAGGGCTGGAAAGATGGAGTTAATTATCCAGTGAGCTACATTTAAACCGAGACCAGGAGGGGCTGATTTGTTTTGGCGCAGGGAACTGAGAAGGAAGCGAGCCACCGAGGTCTCATTGCTCCTCTTTGGTGGCTCCTTAACTTGTCCTTGCTGTCGCCAGCCCGGGGACCCGCGTCCTTTGGCCCGGGTGGGGGAGCCCCCGGCCGGGACCCCCGAAGCCCCGGGATCGCGGCGCTGCGAGTCTCCGTGCGAGCCGCGCATGGGGGCGGCGATTTCAAGGGGTCCAGAAGTGGGTTTTTTGCATGTTTGTTTGCTTGTTCTTTCCCAGAATTTAGATAAATCTTCGTCCATGCGGCTTGCCGGTTCTCGCGCTCTCAGGTAAGTCTGCATCCAAGCAGCAGCCCCGCGATGTTTTTTTAAAATTTTCCCTCCTCCTTCTTTCCTCTTTTGCCTTTTTTTTCCCCCACTCCCTCTTATTTTTCTTTTCTTCTTTTTTTTTTTCTTTGAGAAGTCTGATATTAATAATCCCCGTATGCCCCGCTTTCCGGGTCATTACGGTACTGCTGGTCTCTAATCAATCCTAATGCGATGGCAATTGGAGTCTCTGATGAATGCATCTCAGGTTTCTTGTAATGGCTCTACCACATTTTCCTGGACCTCCTTCTTTAACCTGAGATGCCAGGGGGACGTCTCCGTTCTCAGCTGCTGATTACTTCAAGATGTTTGGGCTGGTGTGGGGAGAGAGGGAGCGAGCGAGGCAGCCTGCCCCTGAATAATCTGGAACTGAATTGGATGAGCCATTTCCTAAATCAAAGGACAACCTCGGGGTTTAACTCCTTTTCTGCGCGGAAGCCTGCCGGCTTGCCTTCCAGCAGGCACTGGCTTGGCTGCATCTCACCCGCGTGTCCGTATCCGTGACACGACCCTGGGGTACCCACACGCCTCCGGAGTGCGCAGCTCTCCGCGCAAAGCGGGGGCACCCTCAACCCCTCCATCCCCAACTCCTCACACCTCCCCAAAAGCCCCTCGGCACTGCCGGAGGATCTGTACGCCTACCACGGGGGGATGGAAGACCCACGCTGGGAGGTGGGATCCCCACGCCAGGGCGGGGTGGGAGCGTCCCGCGGGCGCGCAGGGACCCGCGCAGCAGCTGCGCGGTATTAGCGCGGCGAGTCGCGTTTTCGTGACATTGTTTTTCTCCCGTTTCTCAGCATAAGAGCATTTGCTGTAACCCGAGACAAAGCTAATTGCAACTTCTGCCCCCCCCCTTTTTTTTTTCTTCCTTTATTTTTTTTCTTTTTTAAATAAGATAGTGCAGCTGGAATTAAGCTGCGGCCAAAACGGGCGCGGGGTTGTCGCGGGTTTGAGCGCTGCTTCCCCGCAACCAGCAGGATGTTCCCCCGAGATGAGGCTCCTCTGTGGAAGAAAAACACACCTTGGCTGCCCCTCCGCAGCCACTCCGCGGCCATCAGCGGGATATGTCCCAGTGCAACCCAACACGCGTGGGCGATTTCGTCTGCCCCTCTATAAGATGAGAGTGTGCTGGATGGGGAGGCGGAATAAGTATCTGAAACGAATAATTTAATTTCTCAGCGTCGGATGCGATGTAAAAATGAATCTCTGGCAGAAAAGCGGCGAGGGGTAAAGCCAGCCCCTTCCCCCCGGGATCTGCCCTGGGTGGAGAGGCAGGAGCGTGGTCGCGAAGGGGGATATAAGTACTGAGCGCGTGGGCTGGTCCCCGCTGCACCCCGGCGGTGCCACATCTGCCAGGAATGAGTCACTCGCAAAAGCGAAACAAAGCACTGGCGCCTTCTCCGCGCCGTGTGCCCGGCGAGGCGGCTCCAGCCCGGTGCCCCCGGGCTCCCAGGGCAGCGCAGACCCCGCCTGCACCCACGCCGTGACACCCACGCCGTGACACCCACGCCGTGACACCCACGCCGTGACACCCATGCGTGTGCCCGCGCTGTGACACCCACCCGTGTGCGCGCCGTCGCCCCGCGGGCAGTACTCACGCACGCCCCCGTGCACTCACCACCGACGTGCACACGCACCTGTGCCCTCCCCCCGTGTGCTGACACCCCGAAATCCATCCGTGTGCACTCCCCCACTCGTGTGTGTGAACGTTTCCCGCGTGTTCGTACAGCTCCTCATGCGGCACAGACATCGCACACACGCTCACACACACACACACACACACACACTCACTCACTCACCTGTGGGCAGACATCCGCTCCCACAGCCCTGTATCCAGGTATCCACGCTCGTGTGCACACCCCACCCATGCGTGCACATCCCCCCACATCGGTGGCACCCACCCACGAGCACAAGGCCCATCCCCACGCGTGTCCAAGGCAGGAAGCCGGGTGCTCAGGGGCGGGTCCCATCTGTCCTTTCCTTAGGGGATGGCTGGGGCAGGGGGGCGCTGGACACCGGGAAAACTGAAGGAAAAAACGCTACCAAAAAACCCAAGCCCCTTATTTATTAAAAAAAAAAAGGGGGAGGGGAGAGTGCTGTGGTTTATTATTTTTTTCCTGCAAGATATTGCAATGGGTTTAGTGCAAAATGCTGGAAAAAATAAATTTCAGGCCCTTCCTGGCTTGAGGAGGGCATCTCAGGACTCCCTCCTTTCACATCATCCTCAAGCCCAAATTTATCTCCCCACTTGCTCGATGCCCATTCATGATCCGTGCCTGCGGGCCGGGACAGTGGCAGCTGGACCGGGGACAGGATTTACATCCAGGGCTCTGTTTGCCTGTGTGCTTTGCATTTGGGTACTGAACAAACATTTCCATTGCGGGAGGACTGTGCCTGTTTTGGTTGGGTCAAAGGAAGAGGCACTGTCAAACCCTTGGATGAGAGTGTATCCATGTGTTGGGTGGGCACCTGCCTGCGGGGTTATGGTGTGGGGGGGGGCAGTGGGCTCCTGCCTGCAGGGAGATGGGGTCAGGGGGACAGTGGGTGTCTGCCTGCAAGGTACGGGGTTGGGGAGGCCTGTCCTGCACCCACCACCTTGGTGGGTTTCCAAGTGAGCTGCAAGAAGGGGACCTTTCACCTCTCATTAGTGATGCCATCAGTGGCTTGGCAGAGCAGAGCTGAGGTCATGTTACATATGGCACACAGTCTGCTCTTCGCCGGCAACGCCAGCTTTGAAATTTTAGAGAGGGGAAAGGTCACCTTGCGTAAGCCAAGGTCTGGGGGTCCTCCGCTCTGCCTGCTCCCTGGGTGGGTCTCCATATGCCTCTGTCGTCGCCAGCCTTGCTCTGTCTGGCCCTGAGAGATGCTCAGCCCACTTTCTCTTCCACCTCCTGAATTTGCAGACAACCACTCAACTGACGGGAACACTTCCACACTGCCTTTCCTTTTCCCTTACAGAAAGTCTCTCCCAGCGCTGTTCTTCTCTCCTTTCTCTCCCCAGCACAAACCTGTCTCTAACAACTGATTATTTTTTCAAACAACATTTAATGCAGCTTTCCAGGAGAAAATGAGTTGTCTCTGTTTATCAGCAGATCTGCCCAGACGGATAAGTTTACCCTTCTCAGACCTGGGTGTATAATTTCATAGACCTTCAAAAGTGTCGTGCTCCCATGGTGATTAAAACTTCTCGCTCCTGAATCTTGCTGGGGCATTTCAGGTTTCATGCCACTGGATCTAAGAAAAGCACATCTGTACAGCCGTATTTCTTTCATGTGAAGAGCCAGAAAAAACAAACCCAGTACACTTTGTGTTTGGAAAAATGTGATACATTGCAATAAATTAATTCCTGGTGTAATTCACTAAGTTGAATTTCAGTAGGATCCTGTCAGAGCTGCATCCGGAATGATTCCAGAGGTGATGACTGCAGGGAAGAAGTTACCAGTTTCCCACGTATGACGGCTGACAGGTAAGTTCATGCCCCTTCTCAGCCCTGCTGCAGAATCTTATTTTGCACTTTATTTTTTAAATACACAGGGCCTGATCATTAAGCTCTTCAAGTAACTTGGCTGGGAGTCTCTGGCATGCAGCTGTTGCAGGGAGATCTTCAAAAGGACATTTGCTTCTTCACAGGTCATAACTAAAAAGCCTCTAAATAAATTTATCTTGAGAATCCAGGAGAAGCTGGAGCTGAACCAACATGCAGTGTGGATTTGGGATACACCTTTCTGCCTGCTCCAGTGAGGGATCCAAACAGCCACATTAAAGGGAGCTTGGTCTGATTTCCTACTAATAGGGCTACTTGCATGGATTTTAATTTTTAAATAGGATTATTCTTACGCTGCCTGTTAAAGAGAGGGGCTGCGAGCAGAAGTATGAGATGGCTTATTTTCAGAAATAGAGGTGCTGCAATCTCTTTATGGCTTTTGTCACAAATGACGTTTTCCTAGCACGGGGGCTAAACTGTACCCTTGGTTTTTGAATGGAAATCTGTCAATTTAAATGGAGTTCATTGCAAGTGGGAGTGGGATTTAGCTGTCGTTTTCCACTGTAGTCTGAAGAAAAGCAACATATGTATAATGGTAGCTGAGATGCAGGAGGGGTGGAAGCTTTCTACCAATGAGAGCCACATTAAATAATTAATTCCCAATTGCCTTTCTACATTAGTGCTTTCAGCTAAAAAAGCTGGTCAGCTTTGTAAGGCCCCAGGCAATGAAACATTTGGTGCATTGTCAGTCCAAAAGTGGAGGTAATAGATATCCAGTGTGGCTGGAAAAGTGCTGCTCTCCATCCTGCCATTTACATATTCCAGCTGCGCAGCCTCATTCCTCATCCCCTCCTCTGCCTTACTTACGTTTGACAGGACACCATGTCTTCCGAGGTGGCTGCTGAGGAAGCCAAAAGTGTATTTATTTTGTCAAAAAAACAGAGGCACTTAATGTCTGAGCTTAAAAACGGAGTATGCAAAGTCGGTCTCTCTTTTATCAGCCGACAAATCTGATGGGTTGATAAGGAAAGGGCTGAATTTCCCCCTCCTTTCCCATTTGCCCCCCTCGCCCCATCTGCTGGTCCCCCAAGCTTAGCCTGTCACCTCAGGTCACGATGGGATCTTTTGGGCTCGTACGTCATTCGCAAGAAAGATCTTGCCATGAGAAATGAGTTAACAAGCCTTTTGATGTGTAAGTCATCAGAGATCGCTCTGCTCACCTTCTGAGATAAATATATGTGCGCGTGTGTGTAGAAAGCTGAAGAAGAAAAGGAAGCGTTGGAATAAATTGCCTGGGGAGGTGGGAGATTCTCTGTTAAAAACAGGTCCAGACAAACATCTGTCAGAAAACACCAAAGTCTATTTGATCTTGTCTTGGACCTGGGGAAAAGACTGAATGGTGTTGTCAAGTCCTTTTTAGCCCTGAAAGAACGCAGTTTTACACATATATGCATTCAGATGTGTGTGTGTGTAAATGTATGTACTTTTGCATTTTCTGTGATAAACTCTTGATCCCCGTGATATTTTGTGGCAGTGAACCTTGTGGGCTAATTACACACAGGTTTGATGTCTCTCAGCTTCATTAAATTTGAGTTTCAGTTCCGTTTAATGTCCTTTGTGCCTTGAGTGGATCAGATGACAGTGTCTAATCTACTGACTGTGTTTTTCTCTCCTCCCCTTTTTCTCATCTCTTTAAATACCGAGTGAAGTCACTTTAGTTCTGGGAAATTTCCAGCAATTCCACTTATGGAAAAGCTCCCAAAGCACATCTGTTAGCGCACGTGGGGTTACACTTTTTGGGGTAAGGTTGTGATAGTAGAAACTTACTTTTATTATTAGTTGTAATAGGTGAATGCTTGGAGAAGCTGTTTGGCTGAGCACGAGGACAGCATGAAAAATGTGTGGGGTTTTTATGGTTATTTTTGTACACAATCACTTTCCAAAGCATCCTTGTGATTTAATGACAATGTGGTCACTGCTGCTGCTGGCACCTCTATAACTTTTTCCCAAACACACAAATCTCACTGGGATCACTGAGCTGCAGGATGCAGCTTTGAGGAGTGTGTTGGCAGCTTTCTTGTGTTTGTTCATGGAAGACATGGAGATACCAAGGGCCAGGACATGTGATCCTTTACACAAGAGCCAATATTAAATATAAATACTTCTACTAAAATTCATGTGAAAAGGAGTTTTATCACTGTGACATGTTGAGGCTTCTCTAAAGATACAGCACAACTTTGGAGATAGAGCAGAAGCTGCTCCATGACAGAAAACTTGTGCTTCAGGTAGGTGTAAAAGGAGTTTGCAGGGCTGGTATAGAGGAAATTATAATTCTTCTGCCACTGCCCCCAGGGCACACTTATACCAGGAGATGCCAATATTCCCATGATACCTTGGAAAGTGCTGGGTGGAAGCAGGAGATGCTGCAGTTAGACTTTGTAGCGCAAACTGAACCCTGAATTTCTGAAGTCAAAAGCTGGAATGAACCAGGCTGCAAAGTTCTCTGTGACCTAGGCTTTTAGCCCCACTAGTGGCCTTCATAAGGTTTCAGAGGTGACTTCTCTTGCCTGTCCATCTTATCCTTCCAAAAGATCTTTGTCCCATTATAGCAAAAGCATGAGCAACCACATTTGTAACCTGGCATAGCAGCTGAAGTCGCCTGTTTCTGCAGAGTACATTAGGGCAGCAGGCTGCCCCTCTGCCATGACCATGGAGAGGACACACCACTACATCTGCCAAGACCACAGTGAGGCAGCAGCCTCCCTCCTGGAGACAGGCAGGGGCAGAATGTCCTGATACTGCCTGAGAATGAGCAGCCAGAGTTTGTGAGTCTGTCCTCAGGCAGGGTCTGAAGAGCAGCTGTGAGTTAAGTTCACCTTTGGGACATACCCTCCTGTCAGATGGTGAGCTGAGCTCTCCCGTGTGTTCATTCAAGCACTGTGAGCAACAGGGAGGAGAAGGTGACTTAGGAGCTTCTTGGGTGTACAAAACCAACAAGGCTCTTACAGGGTGTGCTTTGCCTGAGCTGATGATGGCATGTGACACAGGTTTTGATATCATCCAAGGAACTCTTTGCAAGCCAATATCCAGCAGAGCTGAGTTAGGCTGTGCAATAAAGGCAGAGGTGAGAGAAGGGAGTGTGACTGAGCCCTATAACCATGTCCAAGAGGAAAGAGCTATTTAAGGGAAAGGACAAAACAAGCACAGGGCAGATGAGCACAGACTGGCTGTGAGCACACATGAGCTGGATGAGCTGGACGTTGGAACAAGGTCTCCAGCCATTGGTACATGACACCCTCCAGCAAAGGTTATAGAAGTCACGCTAATTTTACAAAGGAGCTCAGTGAATGCACAAAGGGTTGAGAATAGGCTGCCTCCCTTCTGTAACCTTTGTTAGTATTTAAGCATCACTTTTCCTGAGGTCGGTCTGCACAAGGTCGGGCAGGGACGACACCAAAGGCAAAAATCCCATCCAGTGAGTCCCTGTTTGCCCTTCCCAGGTGGCCCATTTGAAAGTAAGGGAGACATCAGCCATGTCAGATAGTCTTTTGGGGGTAAGGCAGAGGAGGAAGGGGGGGATCTTCCCCCTATTTTGTTTTCTACATTCCTTTTGCTGGTGAACCATTACTGTTGTGGCTGAGGCGGTTTATCTGATGCCTCTTGGGTTTGTACTGCAGCCAGAGCTTCTGATTCTGTCTGGCCACATATTGTATTTGGCTGGTTGGCTCCCTCTAAAAATTCCTCTATTTTTTCATGTTTGGGTTTTTTCCTTCTCTCTGTGGAATTTTAATATCTCACAACAGGCACCTTCACCAAGAGATTAAAGGTCTATAAACAAGCGGCTGTTTCAGAGGCAAGCTTTAACACAGGTAACAAGTAAGAATCCCTTGTAAAAGAGAATTTGGGGAGAATTTCTTGAGTGTAGGTAATGCTTTTAAAACCCTTCTTCCATGATATTGAGGCATTACAAACAATTCCTGAGCTAATGCTCATGTAAACCACCAGGAATTATTCAGGTAATTAAAACCATGTTAGGAGAAACTAGGACAGAGTGGAACTGTATTGACCTTGAAAAGTTTCTACAACAGTGAGAGAAAATCCATATGTTTTTGGATGGGGAGCCGAGGCAGTACAGCTACAGGGAAGGAAAGAGAAGAGCCACAAATCCTTTATGTTAATAATTATTTTAAACCTCTGGTAGAAAAACCATTGGAAATGTATCCAGGGCTATGCTGTAACTGCTCAGCACTGCAGTCCAGACTTTTTATTGAGGTTTGTGAAAGCAGCTCAGAGCCTCGTTTGGCCCTGGGAATTGGGGAGAGCCGGATGGTGGGGATAGCACAACAGACTCGTGCAAGGAGCAGGGATCCCTTGGCAGGGAGATCAGAAGTGGGTTTGTCCTACCGTGGACTTGTATAAATGCAGTTTTAACTCCACCCCCTTCCTTTCCATGATACAGAATAGATCTTTTCACTTCAATACCTGAGAGTTCCCATGCTCTCCATTCTCCATTAAAACTTTCCAACTGGCAAGTCTGGGGAGCTTCTTGCCTGGCATCTTCTCCCCTTCTTCATCCTCTCCTGCCTGCACATGGCATGGGATGCGTTAGCAGGTACTGGAAGGCTGCAAGGGTCAGGAGTGATGGCAGCTCAGAGTCCTTCCAAAGGGCTGCTTTTGGCAAATTCCAGCCTGGCTCAAGGTCATGGAGGTCTCCTCACCCCAAAAGAACAGCGTGGTCCTGGCTCAGCATGGAGCTGGTGTGCTGTGGGGTGGGCTGAGGCTGTGGCCATGATGGAAGGTGCTCAGTTACAAGGACTCTGGGATGGTGGTGAATGAAGCACAGGGGACAGAAGTGTGGAGATGGATTAGCTAATTAATGCCTAACTTGATTAAGAAGTCAGTGTCGGGCATGCAAGCCTCACTTTTCTCCTCTCCCATCTCTGGTGCTGACCCCTCCCACCGTGACTGTAATGTAGGGAGCCACTGGAGTCCACTACAGGAAAGTAATTACTGTTGTTCCAAATAGATAATGGTTTATTCCATAGCAGAACAGAGGCCACACTGAGCTCAGGGGGGATTGTAGCCCACCCAACTGCCAGTGAGGCTGCCTTGTCTGACAGTCACAAGCCCTGGTGCCAGGTGTGCCACCTTAAGCACACAGGTGACAAGGGCATGTGTGTGGGACTGGTGTGAACTTATCCAGTGGCTCCAGGGAAGGACCATCACCTCCTTCCTGCAAGCAAGTCCTCTGTTGGTGTTTGGGGCCAGTTTTGGGCAAGGTTCCCAGGCAGGATGAAGTCACTGTGGTGCTGATGGGAGCTGTATGGGGCATGATGGAGCAGGAGCTGGGGCAGAAGCCAGGTATGCTGGGTAAAGGAGGGATCCAGGCTGTGCCCTTCCCCACTGAAGCTGTGCAATCCTTCATATAATCCCTTTAGCTTCGATGGCACCATGGTGATTTACAGCACTAATGCTTTGATCCAGAACATGATGGGCCATGGGACACGAATTAAAATATGAGAGGTGACTGTAAAGCACAAGTTTCCATTCATGGCCAGATGCTTTGTGAAGACGTGACCGCAACCAGGTGTGAAGATCTTGCAGGAGATGAGGGAAAACCAAGCCAGTCCAAACTGATTTGTTAGAATGTGAATGGGAGCACAGCAGCGTAAGTGCTATTAATAGGATTTACACAGATTAGTAAACTAATCTGTGCATTTCAGATTGGATTTCATATTATGGAAAAGAAAATTAAGCCACATACCATGCAGACTTTCCAGGCAGTGATTTGCAAGTGTGATCTATCTGCTGGTAGAAGTGGCTGCTCAGAAAAGTTGAGGCAGCTCCTTTGAGTGGGTCAGTGACACCCAGTGTGAGCCCGGGAGGTGACAGGCTGTTGTAGGGTGCAGAGCTGTGCTGGTGGATTTGGGAGACAGACAATGAAAGCAGCAACACTGCAGCCTGTTTAAAGAATGGCTCTTCAAATGCACTGCCAGGAGGTAAAGCAGTGTCCAGCCTTGGCTCTGTCACCACTGGTACAGAGCTGTCCTCCTGATTCAGATAAAATGAGAGGAAGGAGAGATGTGTGTCCTGGGCTGCATCAAAAGCATCATGGGCAGCAGGTCGGGGGAGTGGATTCTGCCCCTCTACTCCACTCTGGAGAGATCCCACCTGTAGTTCTGAGTCCAGGTCTGGGGTCTCCAAAATAAAAAGGATGTGAAGATCCTGCAGTGAGTCCAGAGGAAGCCACGAAGATGCTCTGAGGGCTGGAGCACCTCTTCTGTGGGGAAAGGCTGAGAGGTGGTGGTGTTCAACCCAGAGAAGAGAAAGCTCCAGGGAGAACTTAGAGCACCTTTCAGAACCTAAAGGGGCTACAAGAGTGCTGGAGAGGGACCTTTCACAGGAACCTGGAGTGATAAAACATGAGGGAACGTCTTGAAACTGAAAGAGATGAGTTTTCTATTGGATATGAGGAAGAATTTCTTGACTGTGAGGGTGGTGAGACACTGGAACAGGTTGCCTAGAGAAGTTGTGGATGGATCCCTGGAATTGTTCCAGGACAGGTTGGATGGGGCTCTGACCAACTTGGTCTTGTGGAAGGTGTCCCTGCCCATGGCAGTGGGTCTGGAACTCAGTGACCTTTAAAGATCCCTTCCAACCCAACCCATTCTATGATTCTATGATAAATAACTTTCCCTTGTCTATATGTGGACTGAAGAGGACCAGAACTGGCCAAATGTTATTGAAATGGGAAGAAAAAGGCCTCCTCACAGGGGGAGGGCAGAGTGCTATTGCTGTGGCCTGCCCTCCTCCCAGTGCCACTGTACAGGAGCTGGGAGGTGGGCAGGAGTAGGGAGGTGGGAGGCATTAGCACATCCTAGGAAGAGACTGAGCACCCAGGCCAGTTCTGAGCAGTTGTCTGTGTAAGGGGAAAGTTTAATAGTATCCCAACAATGCATTGTATATATTATGTACATATTATATGTAATATAAAATACATTATATATTATATGGTACATATGAAAATACAATAGATCATAAATTCTAATACAGATTATGCATTTAAATAGATATATTTTATTTGTTTCATCAGTAGGGTCTAGGCTTGGTATTTCAACTGTGCCATCCCAGGTGAGTAAATCTCAGCCTGGCTGTACTCCTCTCAACAAAGGAGGGAAGTGCTGTTACTGTTGTTGTACTGGTGGGGACATAGAAATCCAGATGTTTAGGAACTGGGCTTTTGGTTCCCAGTGGCTAACATCAGCTAATCTAGGGAGATAGTTACAGATCAAGTTGCCTCTGAGTCAGGTCAAGGTTGAAAAATAAAGTATAATCCATCTTTTTCCCCTCTTATTTTGCAAAAATACAAGCATTTGTAATAATTTAACCCCTGCTATAATCAGAGACAGAGTAAGAAAATCATTCTCCTTTCAAATTTCTGTACTAAGTCAAAGCTTTAATTAAAACTCAGAGTGAGCTGAGCAGACCAGTGACTTTTCTTCTTGCAGCATCTTGTTATGTTGCAGCAAATAAATATCTCAAAGTTGATTTTGTTTTTCTGAGAGAACAAATGTGTCAGACTTTTCCTGGACCAGGGCTGAGTGTGACAGCTAATACAAGGCACATCAGGAAGGTTTCTCTCCCTTTTCTGCCTCCTTTCCCTTGAAGTTCACCTGCTCTTTGCTAGAGGTGATAACTCAGCAGAAAACCATTTATTACAAGTGGGAATGATTTGCTTTTGGTAACTATGGCTACATCAAAATGCAGTTTGTATGCAGATATGTAGTTAGGATTGGTGTCCAGCTGGGATCTTGAGTAACCTGTCAACCCGTTATAGAGGGATGTAGAATGAATTGGTTCAAATTCCTGAAAAACAGAACTGCTCTTACAGGTGCTGATTTTAAGAAATGCCTCTCTGTATGCATTTTTTTGGGGGTTGTTTTTAGGTCAGTAAAATATTTCTTTAACTTGAGTTATACAGAAGTTTAAGGAAATATCAGCAATTAACTTTACTGATTATACTGCAATAGTCTAGTGAATTAACTCAGAAGTCTAATTTTAAGTTTCTGGAAGTTTTGATCCAAAGGCAGCTTTGACAAATACTCTCCCAAATTTGTAGACCATTTATTAATTTTATTTCTAAAATGGCACCTTTTTGATACTCTGGTTTCTTTTTGAAGTGTCTTGTTGCACCATCAGACCCAAAGGTTTGGAGAGCATGAGGTTATACCAGCCTTGAGATAAAATGCATATATATATATATAGTTAGATAAATGTGATCTATCCAAATTTATATATATTCTGGTTTGGAGACCTTCAACACCTCCAAATTCATTTGTGCTTTTTAAAACAAGGAACTTAAGAATGAAGTTATCAGGAAGTTGTGGCCATAACCCCCCTGCCTGCTTCCGCTCTCTCACCAGCTACTAAATATTGCAAAGCTCATAAATTGTGAAAGCTGCCAAATCACAGCATTGCTTAAGTCTGAGACTGAGACTTGGGGCCAGGAGATTTCAATCCTTTATTACCTGGAATATATCATGACTAACAGACTTGTTGGGATTCGGTTTCTACCAGCTATAAAGTGGGATTCTCAAATTATGTCATGCCAGCCTAGTTGCCTTTGATGACATGATACGCTGTTTGGAAAGGGAAGAGCCATTAGATGTGACACAACTTGGCATCCGTCAGCCTTTTGATGCTGTTCCATGCCCTGATGAACTGAGGAAATGCGATCTGGGAAAAGTCCCCGTAGGATGGGTGGGAAATTGTTCCGAAACAGTGATTATCTTGTGCTTCCAGGTCGAAATACCATGATCTCTTGATCAAGGGTTTCTATTCAGCGTGGTGTTAGTCAGTATTTTCAGGAACATCTTGGATGTTGGAAGAGGGTGTGCTTATTAAATACAGATAAGCTGGAGATTCTGCACAAGTTTCACTGAGTGGAGACCTGGATCCTGAAACACAGGCTGTGGTGCCTGGAATGGAAGTAGAGATTACAGGGTAGGAGGTACCACTTCCAGGGGACTTGGCTCTGGTAAAGCCCAAGCAGGGGTGTTGTCTACTTTTGGGTTAACTATGGCTCTCCTGTTGTCTTCCAGTACTGTGAGTGTGTTAATAGCAGCTGCATATTTCACAGGGATATTTAATTTGTTACGGATTCTGAAAAGATCCTCAGAATTGAGAACCATTAAGGAATTAACAGAAATAGGCTCTACCCTGTACTTTTAGCTGAGAGGCTGGTCCTCCAGTCCAGCAGCAAAAGACTATTCCTTGTTCATTGTGAGCGTCATTCACCTGAACAGGTCTTGCTTTTGTAGCCCAAACTGCAAAGATTCAGGTCTTTGCAGGGAAGTCTGGAAGGAACTTGCTGCCATTACTGGGTAACAAACACAAACCAAGGGCAGCTGGTCAAGTGGTCTCATCTTCTGGGACTGACTTTCCAAAGGAATGGGGCAAAGCTTTCCTGACCTGAGTCTTAGGTTAGCTCTGCCTTTGGTTTGCACAAAACCCCTCCCACAGCAGCTATAGGAAGCTATTCCTAGAAGCTGAGGCCAGAAGGGGCTCACTGAGACCTGCTGTTTGTAGCAAGAGGTGCCAGATGTCCCCCTGGCACCCCTCTACTGGGCCAGTAAATTGTTGTGGAGCTGTGGAGGGCTGGCTGGCATGATCTGATCTCCACACTGGGACCAGGCATCCTGCAGTGCTGCTGACCAGTGCAAGGCGACCCTGCCTGGTATGTGCAGCATTCCCTGTGCTCTGGGAGAGCTTCCAGGCTCTTCCTGATAAAGCAATACCTTGAAATAGGCTGCTATCAGCAGCCTGCTTCCAGGTACTGCTGTTTATAGAAATCTTGGGTCCAACCTCCCTCCTACCACAGAGGTCTGGGGGCTCAGGGGCAGATGGCAAATGAGTGCAGCCCCTAAACACTCCCCTTGGAATTTATCTGGGGGGGTCCTGAGAGGTCCCAACTAAAAGAAGCTGTGGAAGAGACACCATGGGAGCTCAGCTGAAGCTGAGCTTGCTGTGGTCTTGGATCCAGCTCTTGTCCTTGTGGGCAGATGTGTAAAAGTGTGTCTTACTCTTCTGGTCTGGTGTTGGTTGCTTTCTTGGCCAATCTGGGGGACACCAAACCTTGAAGGTGATGTAAGAAGTAAAAACACCTCAATGTCTTGAAGCTCTGGGGAGATCACCACTACACTTATAAGGAAGAGAAAGGCTTCAGAAGCTACTGTGACTCCCCACATAGGGCTGTGAGGTGCCCAAATCCCTCCACATGCAGATGATATCACCACCCTAGAGTCTGCAGCTCTCTCTCACCGATACTGCTCATGTCTGCTTCTCCAGGGGCAGCACTAACAGGACAGTCAGACCCTGCTGCCTCTGCTGCTCTTCTGGCACAGGCTGTGAGCAAGGCAACAACACACTTAGCAGCAGCAGCTCAGGAATATGCACCTGACCAGGGCCGTTGACCCTCAGGTCACTTCTCTCATGGAGTTTTGGGATTGGGCTCTATTATATGTTCATCTGCAAGAGGGAACAGAGGCTGCTCCTCTTACACAACTTCATAATGAGCCTCAAAATAAAGATTTTTTTCCCCATATTTAATCTGGTCAGTGCTCACTTCCACCTTCATGTGTACAACATAATGGATAATGTTTTTTAACACAGTCAGCCTCTGTATTTTATGTGCATTGTAAATGTACTTTGGTGGGTACAGTGTGTTGCCTTCCAGATGTGCCTTCTGATCCCACTGCCTGCCTTGGTTTGCTTAAGCAGCAGGTAAGTAGGAAAATCTCCAGCATCTTCCTAGGACATGGGTAAGCTCTGAACTGTCATTTGTTGTTGATTTATTATTTTAAAAACCACTGATTTAGGGCATGCAAGAGCATGCACAGCTCAGGCTCTGGACTAAGCCTTTCTCGCTCCCCTGAGCATCTCTCCCACTTGACTCCTTAAAGGTGGTGAGTGAGAGACGAGTCAAACCTTTCTCAGATTGCCTTGGTCTGGAAGTGAGTGGCTTTGGAGTCCTTCAGGGCCCGTGTGTGCATCCCCCTGATGGGGTGACTCAGGGAGGAGCAGCTTCTCTGGAATCTGGCTCAGGGATGCTGGTGCGGGGCCAGTCGTTATCGACAGGGTCAGCATCAGAAATTGGCTGTAAACGCAGCAAAAAAATGAAAGAAACAAACTCAGCTTTGGTGTCAGCAGCAAGTCCTCCTGCTGCTGTCGGGGGACATCGCATCCCAGCGGGACTGGGCTCCCGAGGAGGCGGCGTGAGCCAGTGGGCAAAGCAACAGGGGGAGTCAGAGACCTGGCTTTGCAACCTGCCTCTGCCACCCACTGCCTGCATCGCCCCGGGCACATCACCTCCCCTCACTCCTCCTCCTCCTCTCCCCCCTCCCAGCCTGGGTTGCTTTTATTTCTGTATACTCTAAGTGCCTCAGGGGAGGGGCTGCATTTTACAGCTGCAGGCAGTGTAAGGGATACCACCAACACCGAAACCATGGGCTGTCAGCTTGCAGGCTAGGGAAGAAAATGATGTGTAACACTCAGAGAGTCCTTTCGGGGAATGCAAGATCTATCACAGAGCACTTTGGCTGCAACAACAAAGCTTATTGATCAGCCCCAAGTATTCCAAATTGTGTCTTTCTGCCCGAGAAGTAGCAGGATGAGGAATTGAAGCACTTACACTGGAGAATATCGTACGTGAGTTACTGAGTAACCATCAGCTCTGCTCCAGGGCTGCTCTGCTCCTCTGGATTGTGTGCAACTTCTGAGCATTTTATCTCTTTCCTTCAGCTTTTGGAGGCCTGTGCCAGCTTCTGTAGCATATAAACTAGGTGCTATTTTTATTGAAGCTGGCTTTAATGCAGTAGATTTTTCACACGTGTGTTGTTTTTTTATTGTTGGTCTCATTCCTGAACTTTCTGGCACCTCTAAGTGTAAAGTCGGTTATGTGCATGTTGTTTGGCAGATGAATTCCCATTTCTGGGAATCATTTTCCTACTCAAATGTGTTTTTATATTAAAAATATGATCTGTATCCATATACCAGACTAAGACTTCAGCCCAGAGATTTCTGCAGCCAGAGATTACCACAACAGGGGATGCAGTCCTGTGAGGAGACCTCTGCTTTCCAAGCCTTGAGTATTTAATATTAAAACCCTGTTTAACTGACCCAACCTCTGCCTCTTGGAGCAGGAGAATTCCCTTCTGATCTGGCACGGGATGGGAGGGAAAAATCAAGCCAGAAAGAGGGATAATAAGTGCCGTCTTCCAACCCCGTCTCCCTTCCCAGCTTATCTCCCTGCTAGATCAAGAGAAACCGCCCATCTCCCTGAGCCTCCCTGCTGTCAGCTCTATCCCAACTACTGCTTTTCCAGCCCCCCCATCCTCCCTCCAGCATCCCCAGGGCACGTGTGAAAGGCAGGGGCTCGGGGAGCCAGCTGCCCACCCTTCCAAAGGTGCTGTCCTCCTTTTCCTCCATCAGTGCACAGACTGCCAGGGAAGAAGGAACCGCGGCTGTGTGTGGTTTTTCTCTAGCAGGGTGACCTGGAACACATCTGCAAAGCCCTCCAAAGTAGCAGGAATGCGCTCCGTTAGGACATGATTCATCCTGCATACCGCATGGGTGGCTGCTCAGGGAGAATTCTGACATTTGCATACGCTGAGACTTTCCGCTTCTCTTGCTCTCAAAACCCCCTGCACTTTGTCTGTGGAGAGCGTGGGGGCTGCACAGCCAGAAACCCCTTCCCGGAGGGGATTCCCTCCAGCTGGAGCCAACTCAGCAGTGGTGTTTCCTGGTGGTCCTCCCCCCTCTGGCTTCGTCCCGAGGCAGAAACCAGAGAAGCTGCTCCCAGCCAGGTTGAAAGATGGCTTTACATCCTCAGCTTCTGCTCCAAGCAAACCCAGGGATCAATTAGGAACTTGCTACCTGCAGGGCAGGAAAGTATTACCACAGCCAATTTTGCACAGGCAAACCCAAAGCACGGCACAGGGAAGTGCTACAAACAGGACTGAGTCAAGTGTGCTGCTTGTGGGAAGGAAACAGGAACTGGGGCAACGAGGCACTTGGCTTTCTGGACATCAGGGCTGCTCCCAGGTAACTGGATTTACTTTGGCAGCTTCGGAGTGTGAGTCAGATCAGCCTCAAGCAGAAGGGGGAGATGATGCTGGGCTGGGAGGTGACTCCCTGTGCTGTGAGAGGGACACGGCTGCTGGAGGAAGGGTGAATAACAGTAAGGAAAGGTGATGTCTTCGAGATTAAAATCATAATGGGCATTATGTTTTGAACTGGATCTGTTACAAAAAAATAATCTCTCAGTCCTCACCTTGCTTCCTATGGCCTAAATACAATTTTAAAGGGTGTTTTCCTGCTGGCATGTGCAGACACTCAATGACCTCTAAAGAATATATAGCTTCAGCAAGGGAAACTATTCCACCTGTACAGATTAGTCTATTTGAACTTAACATTGTTCATTTTGGCATAAAAATATTAACTAGGCAATGCTGGTAGTTGGAACACAGATCTAAAGTAATACGGTAATGTGTTCAAATCCTTTAATATCGAAGGAACTAACATTTCAAGCTGTTCTCAAAAGGCTGCCAAAACCAAGCTGGACTCTATGGGAAACATTTTGAAGAAAAATTTCAAACGCAGATTTAGCAAATAGGAATTTACCTACCCCAAAAAAGCCCCTGACATAGAAAGCATGCCAGTGTAATGGGAGCCACCAGTAAATACTGACTAGTCCTGACTAGCAGGTGGAAATATATTTTAATAGTATCTAACTAATTATGGTATCAATTTGGTTTGAAACACAGATGTTAACAGCTAGGTTCAATATGAAATATAAAATTTATGGGTTTTAATTTAGTATTTTAGAAGGAATGTTAGGGTCTGACAAAACCCCCACAAGTCAACAGAAAAGTCTCATTCTAACTTAGGAAGGGTTTAGATTCAATCCCTGGCAAGCCCAGGCATTCCTAGTCACCATCACCTTCAGGATAAGTCACTAAAAGCCAAGTTTCTACTTTAGATTGCTTTTCTAACTCAAAATTCAAAGCCTTCACATGCTACCCAAACAGAAACATTTACACCAAATGTGTATAAATATAAAGTTTATTCAGTATAGTGTTTAGAAAAATAAGTTCACATCATCTCAGAATACAAATAAAACACTTAATTGTCCAGGCACAAACCCCTATTACAGTACAACAAACATACATACTTTAGATCTCTTTGGTTGGGTAATTAAGCACAGATATGTTTGATGATCCACTCCGGGGCAGCATCACCTAACAGTGCAGTAAAGTCTCCTTGATTATTTTCCCTCCTCTAACGCTTACATTCCGCTTAAGTTTCATATTTGTTGTAAGGCACAATAAACCCATATCAGAGAAATAACTGGTTAGTTCTGGACAAACAGTACATGCAGCAAAAGAACAAACATCTTCTGAATGTGAATCCTGAAAGTCAGAAGATTCACCCCCTCCTTGAGTTCAGAAATTGAAGAAGCGAGTTTTAAATTATATGAAACATAACAACTAAGGTATAAAATATCCTTCAAGATAATAACTGCTAGGAGATACAGGAAGACTTCAGATATCCTTGCTTGTAAAATACCCATGATTTTTGTTTCCAAAATTACAAAATTAATATTCTTTTGGTGATTTGACATAGTTCTCAACCACAAGCAATTCGTGGCCCCCTAGAGTCCTGCACACGTATTTCTTATGAAACTAGAGAGATGCACCCTCTTGTTCATCTGCCCTTGCTAAGAAAAGTGCACAGGCACTGGAAATCTAGCAGTGGGAAAAGCTCCTGTGCACGTAAGGGCAAATTCTGCCCTGCTTACTTTAACCAAAAATAGTTATGGAGGTGATTTTTCAGGATTTGAAGTCAGAACCTGTCCATTATTGTCATCAATCTCAGACTGATTGCAATAACAATACAGAGAGTTCCAGCCTTACTTCTGGCTAAAGTTTCTTTCTGAATGAGTCTTCCTGAATCCACAGGTAGGGAAAAGCAGTAAACGGGAAGAGGTATATGATTTGACAGACTGTGACTGTTTGGTTCTACCCAAGCGTCAGCCTTGTGCTCTGGTGTGTGCTGCCACACATTTACTGGGCCAAATCCGTCCCTGACCTAATACCAGTGAAATGAATGGACCATATTCCCAGCTGGCATGAAAGGACATTAATGGAAATGTGCTACTTCAGCCCAGCTGAGGACCTGGCCAAGAGATGTCTGTGATTTACGTTGCTGAAATGTCCTTGTAGGTTAAGACCACAGGAATAATGCTGCAAAGAGTCCAGACAGAGCATTCAGTTTAAGGTGTTTCTGGGTTTCTGCAAAACTCTGTGTGGAACAGAGGCAGCTTTTATCAAAAGTAGTAAAGAACAAAGGGGTTTTTAACACGGTGCTTTGTAAAAATTTGCTTAAACTTTTAGTATATTTTTCAAAGCTGAGTCTGGGACCAGAAAAGTAGTAGAATTTGGCAATGTCTCCTGTAAGATATCCAGTGGACTTACAAGTTACAAACATATGTGAAGCTGAAATGATCCTTTATTCTCATCCATAGCAGAGGGGGAGGGAGGAGAAGGAATGTGTATGCCAGATAGACATACCTTCCATTTAAAAAAACAGAACGTGATAATAAGGATTGTCTGTGGGGCTTGGACACTCACTGCCTTCACATGTGAGAGACCAGTATCCATATCCCCTAAACACAGTGTAAAACCCTAATTTTGGGAATCAGTGGAGCAATGCCTTATTTACAGCAGCCAAAGATCTGGCCCTGGACACTTTTGGGGTCTTTCAGTACTGTCTATTTAGAGCAGTTACCCTGCTTGCTTGAGGGCCACATAATAAAAATTTAACCCTTGGTAAAAACTACTTATTTCAATTTCTATTTTAAAAACCTTGTACCGTGCAATGAGTCTTTATATTGTGCATATGTACCTGCAGAAAACATGAGGTTATTATAACTACATTATCTGGAGGGAATGACACTTATTTTCAATGGGAGAAAGAAAGAGTAAAAGATAATAATAAGTTATTTGATATCTGGAAGACTAGAATAGATTAATCTTTGTCCCAAACCACTGCTTTTATGTACATCCTCTGCTCCCACTGAAGAGTGGGAAGTCTATTACAAGTACCAGACACTCCAAGATACCTGCCCTCTGTAACAACATACACACACAGTTTTCATGTCGACTGTGCTGCAAAGCCATGGAATTCAGAGCCTCAGTAACACAACAAATGAAAAGGAGGAAAAATTCTTTTAAAAAAAAGTAACAGGTAGTGGTGTAACACCAGTCTTTTCAGTTATGAGACCTGACCACACAAACAACTGCTCTGAAATATTCCCTAGCTTGCCTCCAAATATATTCTGAGCTTCACAGACCAAACATTAAGCCCAAATCAACTCCTTCAGAGCCAAACACACATTCTCCATTAAAATGACAATGATACAGGGTATTTCCTAATTTTCCAAATGGCTGAATGATTTCATGCAAAGCATATACAGCTACTGTTACTGTCATCACCATCTTGTTTTTATGGGTGAGGAAGAGGTGGGAAACAGATTGCTCACACTGGGGCCCAGCAAACAGATAAACAAGCAGAGCACACAGCAGAACTCTGGACTATCCAATTCCCTGCTCATGCAGAGCTCCCCTGGACGTCAGGGAAAGTTGTGCCAGGGGAACACACAGCTCCATGTTCTGCTCGTGATAATCTCTGCTTAAAAGTGTTTGCCTCAACCACCCTGTTTGCTTGGGAGCACGTGGGGACAGCCAAATGCTGCTCGTGTCTGCAGAGCACCAGCGACTCTGTACAGCTGCAGAGTGCACACCTTGCACACTCTGAGGAGCAATTTTCCCCGCAGCCCTAGAGACTCTTGGCTTGCAGGGTGGACTCCAGTGCACACCAACACATCTCAGCTCCAAGGTTCCACAGAAAACGTTGCAAAAACACACTGTGTTCCATATAGTGCAAAACTACAGCGAGAATGTCGACGCCACGCTCACGGGAGAACCTTCACTCCCTCAAAGGCTTTCCACAGAACCAGTTACAACCAAGACAAACAGACTGGGATGTGCTACCTCAATCACCTTTTTCCTTTCCATTTTTTTGTCCTTTACAAGTGGTTTTGTTTTGTCCTGAGCCTGATTTGGAGCCCACAGAAGCTTATGATGAAAACATTTCCCAATTTTCCAAAGGCTTCAGACCAACGCTCTGACGAGGATGAACACATGCTTTAGTTACTGTATATATTCACCTTAGAATAAAATGTAACAAAACCAAACCACAAGGATTAACATCATGTCGGTTTTGTACATCTGCATTCTTGCTATTATTTTAAAGCTTAAGGATGTGCTTTTCCATGCTACCAAAAAAAAAAAAAAATCCTCTGGAGGAAAGGTACAGTCTGTTCCACCTGCCCAGAGCCTGCCTGCTTCTGCCATCCCTGGGGAGAAAGGTGTGGAGACCAACCCCCAGCCAGGCAGGGACCATGGCTGCTGCCAAGAGCCCTTTGGGCAGCTGCAGTTCCCACTATCAGCCCCCACCTTGCTTATCCAGGAAGGATGTATATATATATATATAAACACCCACCTAAGTGCCCTCCTGGATGGGATCCTGCTTGCTCCACCAGCAGCTGAAGCCCTCCCACAACAGGCTGTTTGGCCAATGGGCCCGTGTAAACATGGGGTTCCCTTCCCTGGCCTGTCCATCCAACCCTTCCTGCTCATCTGCCTGAGGCTGGAGCCTTTCCCTCAGCACAACAGCTCAGCCTCTCTGGGATTTCTGAGGAAGGACCCACCTTTGGCTCTCTCTGCACCACTAGTGTCACCCACCATGTCCAAAAGACTTAAAAACTCTTCTTACTTCGTGCAAGCACCCAAGTCAGAGGGTCCACCTGCACAAGTGAGGCATCAGGATTTGGCCCTGAGGACGGATATTTGCAAATCAGTGTTTTTTTATTCCTCCTGCCACTGTGCTTTAGTAACAAAGATAAGGCCACTAGGAAGAAAGGCACGTGGAATTCCGTAAAAAATACACAAAAAGGTTCAACTAATTCGCAAATTACTAACAAAACAAACAAAAAGCCCCTGAACACAAAGATAGAGGGGGGTAGAGACAGTGACCTCCTGGGTTTGTGAGACTGGGAATTCATTTTCTAGTTTCAGTGTGATTAACATTTTACTTTTACAGTCTATTGCTTGAAAAAAAAAACCTACAAAAAAAGTAAAACCTTGTCAGAAATAACTACGCTTACTTCCTGCTCAAACAATAAAAATAAATTAAACAGCCAGAAAACGTTTTCCTTTTCAATGCATTGTGTCTAAAGTGAAAGGGAACATAAACCATAAATAAAATCCATTGTACTAATTAAAAAAAAAGTCTCCTTTATAAGAACTGAAACAATATTTACATTCATACTGGAGAGAAAGCTTCTGAGTTGCATAATTAGAGTTTCAAATGATGCTTTTTCTGATGCACTGACAAAATGCTTGCTGTAGCATTTAGAAACCTGTACATGATTGATGTGAGATTTTTGGTTTGAACGTGAGTCTGCTGGAGAAGAGCAAACACACCAGTAACAGCATTATTCATTGTTTTGTTTTGTTTCTTAACCTCAGACAACACAAAAGTAGTCGGAGAGGTATCGTCTAGAGTTCCTTAAAATTGTCTCAATGCCCATGGACTGGAAGTAAACAGCAAAAATGACTGCATTGTTTCTACATTTTTGGAGAGAGAGTGTTGTTTTCTATCTGAAGTTAGGAGTGTGTACTTACTGTTGAGAGTATGTTGCACTATGGAGAGTCTAGTTAAATTCTCAGGGTAGTGTCTGGAAGCCAAACCTGTACCCATTTGCTCAGTACTTGACCTGGCATTTCCTTTCTCCTTTAATCTGCTTAAAAGAGAATCCTGCATGCAAACCAAGTGTGGCAACCTAATTCCATTGCTGGAGATTCCTCTGTACATCGATTTAGACCATTTAAATGTTCTTCTGGTTTCTTTAAATGAAAACAGCAAAAAAAACCCCAAAAAACAAAAAACCAAACCCAAAAAACCCAAACACTCCACTTGGTGTTTGTCAGGGCCTCAATAGGAGACTTATCTATTAAAACAGAAAGCAAGGGGGGAAAAAAAAAAGTTACAAGTCTTGCATATCTTCATCTATCTGAACTGTCTGCAGTTTGGCAAGTTCTTTTTTGTCCGTTTCCAGTTCTTCACAAACTGTGTCAACCATGTTACTCATAACATACTTGGATTTGGAATCCAGCATCATTAAATTGCCAGTTGTCTTACTCTCAGAATTAGGCAAGAAATTCTCCTTGACGTCGGGAACAGCCTGCAGGACTAGCCTGTGCTCTCTGCCAAAATCCTGGTGGACCTGTGCAGAGGGGTGGCTGACACGCTCTCCACCTGCAGAAACTATTTCTCCAAGCACAGGCTGTGCTGTAGAAATGGACAACAGATCTTGACTGGTGATGAGGGAACAGTTCTGAAGGGTTGCATAGTTAGTGTTGCTGATAGATATCACTGTAGAGGTACTGGTCACGGGTGATGACATGGACTGGCTCTCTGAGATACCAGAGTTCAGTTCTGCAGCATTTAAAAGAGTTGGTGGAGTGAGGGAAAAATTATGGGAGGGCGTTACATTCACTAAGGAGG
Organism: Serilophus lunatus; assembly: GCA_013399895.1. Lineage (NCBI taxonomy): Eukaryota > Metazoa > Chordata > Aves > Passeriformes > Eurylaimidae > Serilophus > Serilophus lunatus. The sequence continues at coordinate 82,663 of VXBA01006006.1, forward strand.
AGGCCAGGGACTGGAGTCCTGCACTGGATATATTTTCAGAAGACATGTTCACGTTTAGTTGCGTGTTCTGACCGACTGGCATCAACTGGGAAAACACCAGGCTTCTTTCCAGTCCTTCTTGCTTGACAGAGCCTACAGCCTGGCTTGAATTGGGAACTGTATAAACCACTGCACTGGGAGCAAGGGGGCTGAAGAAAACCTTTCCTTGCTGCACCGTTGAAGACTCAGTCGTGAAAGTTCCTCCATCAGATGTGCTGGGATTTACTGAAACATTACCTAGGGAAAGGGAGGCAAAAGCAAGGAGAACAGTTGGCAGAGAGTTTGCAGGCATTTTGTTAAGAAGTTCCGGTCTTTTTCATGTTTGCAGGACACACAACACCAAAAGACAATGTTTGTAACGGGCGGGAGAAAATTTGGTATAAAGAAATAAATGCCATTAATAGAAACTACTTCTAGAACATAAAAAAAAAGTTTCTGGTATATTAGGTATCTTTCAGACTCTAGTTAAGGGGCAAACAGTCCCCAGCCACGTGACTAAAATGAACATGCTTTGGCCTTCACTGGTTGCCACCACTTAATTTCTCTCTAAGAATAGAAGCATGAAAAGCTATTAAAGATAGTTCAGTGACAGACTACAGCTTGTGTGTGAGAAATCCACTCCTGCTGGGCAGAGCTTGCCCGAGTCAACTTGGACAGAAAACACGAAAAAACAGTCATTTCTACCAGATTAACAGGTAGTCTCTCAAGCACTCAGATCTGCTGCCTTTCACTTTGCTTTATCATGTATTTCTAAAACCCCAACCCTACCACACCCCCCACGCTGTGCAAAGTCACCCACCACTGCTCGTGTGATGTTGTAGTGAGCCAAAGCAAGGAGAGGTGGCCAGAGATGACCTGAAGTTGTTTTTACTGGACATGCCACACAACTTGTCATCTAGGAGCATGACAGCTCCTAAAATAAGAAATACTGGCTCTTAGGACTGGGTGCTGCTTCAAACACCTCTCTTTCTCAAAACCAGTTTAAATATAATTTTAAGTGGCTACAGTTGGATGCACCTGAATTTTTTAGAAGTGCAACAAAGATGAATTTCTCACGTGGGGAATGCTTTAGCTCCTTACTAATTTCAGTTTATCACTGATGATTTTTTGGAAGATGTTATGCATATATGTGAAAGTGAGGCAACGTGAAGTTACCTGACAATATTATTTATTTACTGTGGCTGATTTAAAATAGCCTGCAGCACATTTCACTTGGAATGGGCAGCCAGCTATTCATCCACATTGTGTTAAAAAACTCCAAACTTTTCTCTGCACCAGACAAGACACATGGTGGACCACTCTCCAGTGGGACTCAGCATTTTTAACAGCGGGAGAAATGAATCTTAGGACTTTCAAGGACAACACTCCCAGGCTACTCAAGGGACAGAACTTTCTCACCTTTGCTGGCTGTCAGTTTATGCCTTGGAGCACATGGATTAAGTGGTTTTTGTAATTACAGGTGGCATTCCGACTAAATGTCTTCTCTCTTTAATCTTGGTTAAACCATGTACCATAACTTCCAGTGCCTGTGAGTGCCACATTTTACCTTATAATTGTGCACCCATTTAAAATGTGTTCGTACAGCTTCAGTGTTCCTTCCCCCTGCTCCAGCAGGAATAATTCACTCCCTATACACATCTAATTCAAAGAAGCACATGAGCATAATTTGATTCTCATTACAGTACTCACAGCTCCTGAAACTAGACAGATTCATTCCAATTTCACCATTTTCATAACCAAAGACAGTGGTTAATGAGTAACAAAGATGTACAATTGTGCTTTATAACTGACCTGCTTCAAAAAAGAGGGTCCAGAACTAGTTTTGTGCTCCCTGGGATTGCTCCTGGCCAGCTGCAGGGTTCAGTCTATGGTATTTCAAGACAAGCTCTAAAGCAAATTCGGGGGAGGAGCCTGCACACTTGGCATGTGAACCTGTGATGACATATTTCCCTTGGACTGAGGGCAGTTTTGTCCAAATGCCCTCACATTTTACATCTATGAGCTATCGCTTACTTCTATTGTTCCCCTCAAGTTTAATCTTTCTTAATTATGGAACAGAAAACGTACAAGTGTAAGGGCTTGGTTTTGTTGTGTCTATAGTAATTTAAAATGTATTTTTACAAAATGTTTTGGTTAAAAAAACCCAAAAAAACCAAAACAACCATCACAAGAACAACAACAGTAACAACTTCCAGATGTTGCAATTTTCATTTTTATGAACCTTCTCATTAAAAGAATTCAGTGGCAAATAGGGAATATTTCGAATTACTGAAAGGTGTAAAACTTACAGATGTTTGTGAAGACTGGTATCACAGACTTCTGTGAACAGCATGAGATGAAAGGGGTGTAAATTACCAGACCTCTTTCTCTGGTCTTAGCAGAGTTCAGCCTCATCTAACAGTCTGCCCACGAGCAGAACCCACTATAAAGGGAGGCAAAAGGAATTATTTATGTTCTGTGTGTGGCTGAGGCAGAGAAACAACCCTGGTACCTTAGAGGAAAAGGACCACAGCTTCTAAAATGCCAAGTGCGCCCAGTTCCAACTTTTCCCTCATACCTCTTACTGCAAGAGACAAAACCTTTACCTTGTGAAGCTGCCACAGAAACAGGAGGCAGCTGCAGAGAAGAAAACCCAATGCTTCCGTTCAGCAGCTGGCCATTTGTTCCTGAATTGGGGATCTGGACAATGCCATACTGGTTTATTTGGACAGGAGCAGTAAAAGTAACTACGGAGCCTCCATCTTGGGAAGCAGCAGTTTCTACACCTTCCCTTTTCACCTCCGAGCTCGGTATCAATCCTGGGAAAGAGACAGGGATGTTGCTAGAGCTGAAGGTGGCCGCTGTGGCGTTGGGGACCGAAGCCTGAAGGAGCTTGAAGTCTTTAACATCTTCTGACGACGACGATATTATGTCGGTGATGGACACCCCGTTGCTCACGACGCTCGGCGCGGTTTTGGGCGGGTTTAAGGTGACGGTCTGCGAAGTGCCCACGCTGAGTCCATTGAGGATGACACCGTTGGGTCCCTGAAGGAAGGAGCTCCCGTTGAGGAAGACGGGAGAGGTACTGGCAGGCACGAGGTTTCCGTTCAGCAAGACACCAGATGAGCTCAAGGCTATTTTAGTGTTTCCAAGCTGCTGCATGTAGACGGGCTCCATGTGGCCGGGAAGGCTGAGGCTGGCCACGCCATCAGACGAGCTGGAGAGTGGATGGGGAGATAAATCCTCCTGCCCCTTGCTGGATTCGTCTTCTGTGCTTGGGTTGCCATCAGATTCGCTAAGGGAAAAGATGGAGAGATGACACTGCATTACCACGGCGTGCCAGGATCTCTGCACCAGGGGGAACTTCTGGCTTTAACGCACTTTGTGAGAGTTTCCACGAATATTTTTTTGTTTCTGTGCTTTGCTTTTACAAGGCGCTTTAAACGAATACTCAAGGCAAGGGAGGAAGTTTCTCGGAAAAGAACGCATCAAACCAAACACTCGCCGAAGAGAAACTTTACAGACTGGGTTATGAAGCTGTAAATAAAATTCCTCCACCGCGGCCAGCGAAGGGAGCTGCCCGGGCCCCCCTCCTCCGCCGGCCAGGGGTGTCCACACGTGTGAGCCCGGCCGCGGCCATTTGGCAAAGCGCTGGGAGGCGAGGGAAGGCCGGGAAGCGCCTCCCGACCCTCCGGGCCCGGGGGAAGGGGAAGACCCCGGGCGCCGGCGGAGGCACCTCCGGCAGCTCCGGGGGGAGGGAACGGAGGGATGGGGGGCGGCCTTTGTGCCTCCGCCCGGGTTTTTCGCTGACTGGTCCGCCCTCGGCTGCATTTTTCGG
>VXBA01006006.1:88263-140483 GCA_013399895.1 Serilophus lunatus
GGGGTGGTGTTTTAGTTGGCGGGACTCTGCTGTGCTCGGTTCTGGGCCCTTCGCTTCAATAAAGTCGCTGAGGTGCTGGAGCGTGTCCGGGAAGGGCGGTGGGAGGGTTTGGGAACGCGGTTCCGCTGAGGAGCGGGGCTCAGCCCGGAGAAAAGGGCGCTCAGGGGGGACCTTACCGCTCTCTACAAGTCCCTGACAGGGGGTCGTGTCCAGGTGGGGGTCAGGATCGGCTCCCAGGGAACAAGTGACAGAACTAGAGGACAGCCCTAAGCTGTGCCAGGGGAGGTTCACGTTGGCCAGCAGGAAGAATTCCTTCACAGACGGGGCGATTAGACATCCAGCTGAGCTGCCCAGGGAGGTGCTGGAGTCGCCATCCCTGGAGGTGTTTAAGGAAAGCCCGGACGTGGCACTCCGTGCTATGCCCCGTTCGCCACGGCGGTGCTGGGGCACAGCCTGCACTCGGTACTCCCAGCGCTCTTTCTCCAACCCCATCCCTGTGGATCGGGCACAGCCCAACACCCCTCCTTTCTTCCCTCCCAGCCCCCCCCATTCCCGCCGGAGCTCCGGGGCCGGGACATCGCGGCGGGCGCGGAACGCGCGGGGCGGCGGCGGCGGCGGCGGGGCCGTTTGGCGGCGGCACCGGCGGAAGGCGGAAGGGAAGGCGCGGCGGGAGCGGCCATGGACGACCTGGGGTGTCCGCGCTGCAAAACCACCAAGTACCGAAACCCGGGCCTGAAGCTCATGGTCAACGTCTGCGGGCACACGCTGTGAGTGCGCCCGGGCCCCCCGGCTGGACAATTCCCGGGGGGAGCTTGGGGATTGGGGGTGTTTTGGGGCGGGCTCCTGTCCCATGGGGAGACCGGGTTCTTATCGACTTGGACGCGTTTTGTTTGTGTTTAACACCGTGCTTGGGCGGTTAAGGAGGGAGGAGAACAAAAAAAAAAAAAGGTGTTGTCTCTTTTTAATCCGTTAATTCTCCTGCCTGAAGGGCGATTTGCTGGAAGGCAAAGCTCGTGAGCTGGTGCTGCTGCTGGTCTGAATTCATTCGGCGCTCTTGTTGGGTTTTGTCTGTTTGTGTTTTGTTTGTTTCTTTTGGAAGAAGAATCGTGTCTTTAGTGTTTCTTTCCCATCCCCCAAAGCTCAGCCTTTTCGTCGTTCACAGCCCCTTGCAGGTCGTCTGAGCTTGTTCATTTTCAGACTTGAAGTGGAAGTTTCAAAGGCTCAGTTCCCGATTCTTTCTGGATTTGCACGACAGACCCTCAGTACCCTCCTACAGTAGCAGGATTTTTTTAGGGGGTGGGCGGTGCCTCTTTTCACCTTTTTATGTTTTTAAACTACGTGTGGGTTTCACCCAAGAGACAGAACCTGGAGGATTTTGCTTGGCTCCGTGCGGGGTTGGAAGGGAAGGGGATGAAGAGACTGAATTTCCTGGAAAGGCTTTATCTTGCTGTCTAGGAATAAAAAAGTGTTGCTTTTCCTTCTGTTCCCCGTTCTCCGAGGCCGTGGGAGCAGCAGGTGGTGCAGGAGTGTCTCGGTTTGCTCTCCTGCTTTGGTCCTCAGTGGGTTTGCTTCGTCGGGTTGGTTGGTTTGTTTTCCAGCTGAGTTTTACTTGAGAAAATCGTGGTTTGTGTTTTAGCAGCTGCTGATCCCCGGGGTGGGGTTGGTGGCCCTGCCCCTCCTCTCCTTCCTGCACAACATCTGCCTCGTTTGCAGCTCTGCATCCCTTGGGTTTGGCTGTATTTAAGGGCTCTGCCTCTCGGGGTGTCCCTGTTCCTCTGTTTTACCCTCCGGCAGCTCCTCTCGGGTTGGATTCTTGTTACTGTTTCCCTGGGATGTTGCAAATCCTTTCTGCTGGGGGTTGTTTCTTGGGAATGGTTGATGAGTTCTCCTAACTCAGAAGGTGGAAGCTCAGATGATCCACCTGGGAATGTAGGGAGGGAAAAAGGGAAGTAATTAACACTTGTCCTCTCGCGAATTCACTGTTCCAGGCACAAGGAAGGGATGTTTCGTTCTCAAAGCAAACGAGCTGAAGGAAGTTTCTGATGGAGATTAATCCTCAGGCAATCTGTTCTGAAAGTTTGTTCTTCTTAACCATTGGAAATGCTTTTCCTGATGTCCAGTCTACATTAATTTGCTGTAACTGAAGCATTTAGGAATTCTAACATGAATCAAACCTTGTGAACTCTTGATTACACCTCTTCTCTAGAAAGCACTGCATGTTTTGAGGGCCTTCTGAAGGAACCCCGTTCATTCTCCTCTCTCAAGTGTTTTTTTAAATTATTTTCTAATACATCTCATTATTCTCATTGTTTTCCTTGAGGCCTTTTCCACTTGTTGTGCATTTTGGTGGGACTGGACACCCATCCCAGTCCTCAGTGCTGCAGCCAGACACAACATTATTTCCTGTAATTTCCATGCAATAATTGCATTTCCTCAATTGCATTGAGTCCTTGTGTTTATTTTTTTGGCAGTGATACACTTGATGTATGTTCTTCATTCCTTTACCACTCAGCAGATCTGGGGGCAGAACAGAGTTTAACTTTCCTTCCCTCTCGTCTCCTGCAGCTGATTTTTGTTACATTTTTGCTCTGTCAAACAACGTGGTGCTTCAGGTGACTTTGGATTCTGAGCCCCTCCCTCCATCCCAGTCTTTGGAATTGTCGCAGATTGTCCCTGTGAGCCTCCTGCTGTTCCCCGGGGTGTGGTTTGGGGAGAGTGTGTTCTGAAAGAAATAAATCCAACTTGAGCAGAGCAAAACCTGCAGTGAGTCCTTGTGGAATAACTGTCTTCCACTGGTTATATTTTGAAGAATGAGAAGATCAGAGCCAAGGGAATGGGTTTGCTACCAATTTTCTCCCTGGCTGAAGGAATGTTATCTTATCTCTGGGTTCTGATCATCTTCCAGTGCTTCAGTATGTTCTGCTTTTGTTTAGGTTGTGTGACTGTCAATCTAAAAGTGTCAGAACTCCACTCAAACCCAAACTGTACTGCCCAGAGTTGCTGTTTCACTGCCCACATTGTTACTGTGCCATTGCAGGGAGTGACACTCCTTTGATATGATTTGTTCCTAAGAAATTGTGTTGGAGCTTGTCTTTTTGTTATCTGAAATAGGTGATTTGTCTGATTGTCTCAGCATCTTCCCAGGGACTGATGGCAACTCTGGCTCTGATCTGCCTTCCCCTGAGGGTTTGGTTTGCTGCTCTCTCAGGGCAGGTGCAGAGAGCAGAGCTGATCTTTGGTAACTACCCTTTTCAGCTCCCAGAGGGTAAATATTGGATCTACTGAACTAAAAGGCTCAAAGCACTCCGAAAATACCCCCTGGATGTGGTCCCCAGGTTTGTGGGCTCCACATCCATGGGTCTGTGGTGGCTCACTGGGTTTTCTGCAGGAGCACTTTGCCTTTATCCTGGTTCCTGTTTGAAGTTTGCCAGTGAATCTGATTGGGAAATTCAGAGCCTGGGCTTTGGCTGAGGAGGTTTGGAGCAGTTGCTGGGATGTGTTTCCCAGTTCTGGCTTGTGCTCTGGCTCCTTCTGCTGTGGTAGGAGTTACATGACCCAGCTAATCCCTCTTCCTGGTGCAGAAAGTGCCCCAAGTGCTTTGGCATCATCTGTTACAGATTTTCCTTCCCACTGAATAGGGGGTTAATGTGCTCCTGCTTCAACTGCTCTTTTCTTTCCCTGCAGGCATTCCAAAGGAATATTTCAACTTCAGTGTTGCCTCCTGGTACTTTCTCTCCTAATGCTTTGACCTTTCCTATGCTGTTCATTTAATGAACTGACCTTCAGTGATTTGCTTTGCACTTGTGCAAAATACCTTGAATTGCAAAGTGCTGAAGAGCCTGATTTGTCAGTAAGCTGCAGATCTCTCTGCTGGGTTACTGGCAGCTTGTGGGTTTACCTTGAGTTCACTTTCTTTATTTTGTGGCCCTCTGCTTTCCCTTCTGAATTGTGAGAGTTGCCTTCTCACAGCCACAGTGTTTCCACTTTTCAGGTTCTTGGCCAGTTCCTCACCTTTGATTAGAATGAAACCAGAAGAAACTGCCATGGTTTATTTTCTCCCCTATTTTTTTTCTTCTCATCTCCTATATAAAAAACAACTCCAAAACCTCAAAATATCTAAGAACTTGTTGGGCTATGTGTGTCCTGCTTTTTCCTTCTTTTCTTTTTTTTTGGCAGATGCCTGCAGTGAGAGTTCTTGTTGCTGTGAGCCCTGTGCTGTGGAGGTTTGGCTGTTCACTCTTCTCTTCTTCCCCACTGCATTAACTTAAACCTCTCACATCTGAGGTGGAGACTGTGTGTGTGTCAGCGCCTCTGTTGGCCTCCCATCCTCTCCTCTTGTGGCTTTGACCCTGCCCACACATCCATTCTGGGTTTTAGCAGCAACATGTGCAGGTAGAACTTCTCCCTTGTCTTCCTGTGTGGGTGATTGAAGAGCTCACAGTGGATTTCTCCTGAGGCTGCAGGTTTCCCACGTTCAGTTCCCTGTGGAATGTGCCCTCAGAGGGGGATCACTGTGCTGATAAGCACAGCAGTGCTGCAGTGGAGATAAGGCAGAGGCAGGTGGCTGCAAGAAGATCAAACTGGCTGTAAAAAAACCTTCCAACTGGGATTCCATCACAGTCCATTCCAAAGGAACCACACCAAGGTCGACAATTTTGGGGTTATTTCTTAGTAGTTTGTTTTCCTTGGTTGTTGGTTCTTGACCAATATCACCAAAAGTGTAATGCCATGTGGTTTTGACATCAGAGTAACATTAAATAAACCTTTTCCACTATAAATCTTCCCTGTCACTGGGAGGGAGGATGATAAATTAGCAGTTAAAAGTTGCTCTAGGATGGGACTTGGTAAAGAAATGCTTAGTTGAAGAATAATGAATGTCTTTTTAAGTTTATTTTCTTAAGTATAACAGAGGTCCAAGGCATCAAATATTTGGCTTCAAAGATGCCTTTGTGCAGGGGAAAGTGTGTCAAATTATGGAGCAATGCTTGATTAAATTTCTGCAATGCATTAGTTTCTGAGGTGCAGTGGTGGCTTTGCCTTCTTTTAGAAGTTCACTTAAGAGTTATATTCAAGATCCTTAGTGCATGCATGACAATTTTGGATGATTCAGACAATTCCTAATGTCTTTTCTGAGCGTACAGATGCTGGATGTGTGCTTGCCAATGGAGTTGTAATCCACCTGGCTTCATTTGAGACCATGAATTATCTTCTACTCTGCCTGGTTGGATTTCATGGCCTGGGTTGAGTTTTAGGAGGCAGGTTAAGCATAACCCACTGATTTACTTTCATAAGGAGGAAAGGAAATGCATCCACCAAAACCTGCATTAAAAGAATGTTAAGGTTGTTACTGCAAACAGGAGTGGGGAAAGAGATTTATTCTTGGCTCTAAACTTGGACCATATGGTCTCCAACAACGACACACAAAAATCTTGGGTAAAAGAGGTAGTTAATTGGGGCTGCTGGGTCACCATGGTTATCCCCCTGCCTGCTCTAGGGAAGAAGGAAACTGCTTTATAAAGCACTTTGTTAGGGGTCAGTCCTGCTGCTCCAGCTGCCTGTGCCCCATCCTGTCCTGGCTCACAGAGGGAGGACACATGGATGTTTGCTGACCAGCCAGAGCAATGGTACTTTTCCTTCCCCAGTGCTGAGCCAGCTCTTGTGCTGTCTTGGCTGCTTGACACCCCTGGGAGTCAGACACAGGGAGCAGAAAACGGAGAGGCTTTTGGTTTCAGCCAGTTGGTGTTTTTGGGTCTGTCCATGTACTGCCACACTCTTAGATGGGAGTTAATGAACTTGCTCTATTACCAACTTCTCTGTCCTTTTTCCTGTCTGCAAGATGCTTACGGAAAGGTGTCTGGGGTCCTTGTTAAGATGCCTTTTTTTTTCCTCCTCTCCCCAGAGGGAGATGTATTTATTTCTCATTTCATTTGTTAACAAGGCTTCCAAACAAAGACAGGATAAAAATGCTTACTGTCTCTAGGCCCAGCTTTGTGTTGCTCAGGGGAGACCTCAATTCCCAAAGTTGTGTTGTGGGGATTCCACAATGTGCCCTGCACCCTGTTAGGGCTGTTCCAGGGATTCATTAGGGGGTAAGTGCATCCTTGGAGAGCTCTAATTGCAGTGCTAACGGCTGCTGAAACAAGAAACAGAGGTTTCATTATTTGAGTCTTTCTTTTAACTGTTGGGAGCTTTTGGAGTTCTGTGGCTGCCACATTCCCCGGGAGTTTGGAAGTAGGAACATCCCTGGTGAATTCAGGGGAGTGGGGCTGGAGTCGCCTGAAAAGAAGTTTGGAATCTTCTCCTTTCAACTCCTTCCAAGGGAAAGGATGGCTTGGCTTCCTGCTGCATTCTTCTCTGCAGTGTGTGGTTCAAGAAAATGCCTTTCTTCCAGGATGGGGAGGGGGGGGAAGCCCTGGAGATTGTGGAAAATAACATAAAACTGTATTTCAGCCAAGTGAGTTTGAGTGAAGAAGTCCAAGTAGAGGTAGGCAGTGAGGATCTGTCAGGCTTGTAACTTTTAACTTGAGCGTGTGGGAATTAGTGGGGCTTAAATACATATTTGTGTTTTATTTGGCAAGCTTTTTTTCCTAAAGAAAACACCTTGAATGCAAGGTATACAAGGACAATGATTCAGGGCTGTCACTTGTAATGTGAAGGTTGGATGTGATGTATGTGATTTTTAGGCAAAAAAAAAAAAAGATGTGTGAGCCTTTGAGTGCAAACTGTGCAAATGTGCTGGTTCAGCCCTGGAAATGTGGATTCAGGACTCGTGAATGGGCAGCAGGCACAAGGAAAAGAGTCACCAGACTCAGGTGCTTGCTGGATGGACCCTTGCAGGAGCTGATGTAGTTTGTTAACCTGGCAGAAAAAGAGAAGCTTTTTGGGTAAGTTCAGGTGGTGTGTGCCCAGGACTAGTGAGCTGAAGTGACTTGTGAGTGGGTAGTGAGACACCAGAGGTGGCTCAAGGTCATTTGTAGGAATGTGTGTCCTCCAGAGGGACAGGGACACAAGGTTTGTTTAGCCCACATCACTTTGTGAAGCTGTATACTTAAAAAGCTGGGTTATCTGGGAGAGCAAGTGCTCTGTTTTGTCTCTTTGACTCATATTCTTGCTGTTATTACCATATCACACCTCAGATTAGATTTCTGGATGGTAGATCCTTACTTGGATGAACAGTAGTTTTGGTAGACTAAAGCAGGGATTACACACAGCTGCAAATCTCCAGTGGAACAGGAGTTTGGTGTGGTCCAAAGGATGCCTGCTTTACTTTGGGGAGGTGAGTAATGACAACTGTGTGGTGCATTTCATTCCCAACAACTGCCACCTCTGAGAGAATTCTTTCTGTTCCTTCTTGAAAGACACATCAGGGAGGTTTTTACTTGCATTTCTCAGATCTGCTGTGGGAAGATAACTGATGCTTGGTCGAAATAGTTGCATAATCATAGTCTATCCTTCCTCAAAGGAAGAAGCAGATTTTTTTTTCCCCCAAAGTGGAATGTATTCCCTCAGAAATGAAGCTTTTTCTGACTTCTTAGGGAATAAAAATCTAGGTCATCTTTCTTCTTTGTCTATCTGGAGTTATTCCTGTTGTTATTAATTGAGACTTGATGTTCTTTGGATCCTGTTCCATCCCATTAGTCTTCCAAAGTCTCTCCGAATTAGTCATGGGAGGTGATTAAATTGTTGCTGAAATACCCAAGAGGTTATTTCCTTCTGCCATTTGGTTTTGTCAGTGAATATTTACTTTTACATTTGGCTCTGAATCATGGTCTTAATACTTCTGATGAAGTGGTGTTAATGCTTCAGTTTAATTCTTTTGTTTTAAAACTGACATACTTAGAAAATCTTCTCTTTTCTGAGCTATCAATTTTCATGTTTGCTTGGTAATACTTCTTGTCTGTTCAGCAAAGCTCAAAGAGCTTTGCTTTTCATTCCCCTTAAGTACTTTTTGGAAATTTTAAGTCTGTGATGTGATCTTGGCAAGAGGAAAGCTGTTGTTTATATCCTTGCTCTCCAGTCAGTAAATGGAAAAGTAAATTCTTTTTCCTTGGTTCTGACAATCCAGTCTGTCTAAATTTGCATCCTGGGACTGTTGACAAGGGCAAGTGGTGACAGGACAGGAGGGAATGGCTTCAAATGGGAAGAGAGTGGCTTTAGATTGGATATTGGAAACACATCCTTCCCTGTGAGGGTGGGGAGGCCCTGGCACAGGGTGCCCGGAGAAGCTGTGGCTTCCCCATCCCTAGGAGTGTCCAAGGCCGGGTTGGAGCAACCTGGGATAGTGGGAGGTGTCCCTATCCATGGCAGGGGGTTGGAATGGGATGATCCTTGAGGTCCCTTCCAACACAAACTGTACTGTGGTTCTGTGGCCCTGAAAATGGGTTGGAGTCCCCAGTTTAAGGAGTCTTCTGAGATGCTTGGGCCTTTCTGGGCTGGGTGAAAGGTTTCCCTGCTAAGGTTGGTGATGGTCAGTGCCCAGCACAGGTGTGGTGAAAACAAATGCTTCTCAAAAAGAAGGCAAACTCAACAACCTCTTAAACAATTTTATATTAGGCAGGGTTTTTATATCTTTCTTTTAATTGCGTCTGCTGCATTTTAATTGAAACCAGTAATTCTGTGGGTTTGGGAGGAAGAAGGACATTTGACTTGTTTCTGTGTGGTTGCATCAGCTGCCAAATGTTAGTGAGCCATATAGATAGGCTTAATATTTATGAAATTAAGTAGATCTATTCCTGAGTCATTTTAGGAACCGTGTCTTGGTAACTATAAATTCACAGCAGGGCAGAAAGTGCCCCTTTGGAATACTCAGGAGTTGTGTTTGTGCTCTTTGTTTGGAGCTTTGGTTGGTTGCTCTTCCCTCCTGGACAACTGAAGCTGAAGTTTGAAGAAAAGCTGGGTCAACATTTTGGAAATGGAATTGAGAACTGCATTGTTCACATCTGGGTAAGAAATAAGAGGACAAAAAATTCCCTGGTGGTAACAGCCTGTGGGACAGGCAGCATGCTGGGCTTGCACTGGGGACACTGAAGTTTCCTACTGCTGGTCCCCTCTGGTTTAATGATGTGCAGGAAACAGTGGATGTTTCCTCACAGAAACTCTGGCTGTAATAAAAATCATAAGTAGTCCTGACAGTGAACTGAATTGTGTAATGACATCTACTCAGTTTTTGTTTTTTACAAAGTGTTTTGCAAGAATTAATTTTGACAGGACCAGATCTGAGAGAAGAATTTAGCAGGAACTGCTGCTGTGACAGAACTGAACTCTGTCATACCTAAGAATGTTTTTGATGCTCTGAAAATGATACTTTAAGTTGTTCTTGTTTTGAACGTAACACACAAGGGGGGAGAGAACATATTGGGGAATTCTTGCAGTTTTTTTGGCGTGGAATGTAGCTGAGAAAGTGAGAGCAAGAAGGCTCTGCCACAGAGGAACAACGAGGAAGTCATCTTCACTGATAAATATTTTAGCTTTGAAGTGGGAAACATGTAGGTGATGATTTTTGCTGTGCCCACACAGCCCTGACTCAGTGACTGTCACTGATGATAGATTCTGTGTCTGAGCATGTGCTTAAAGTGAGCATGGCAATTTGAACATTATAGAGAAGGTAAGTGGTACTGATGAGAGTTAGGAGATAGTGGGATGGGGCAGAGTGAGGAAAAGGTATTTTGTTGGATCTTTTTTTTAAGGAAGCAACATTGAGGTGAAAGTTCCCAAGAATACTGTGCTCCCCAGTCTTTGTAAGTGCCAGGCTGTGAGTCTCCCTGCAAGGGTGGCAAAGGAGGACTGCTGTTCCTAGACAGCAAAAGGCAAAGGGAGTGGTTGGGCTGATGCTGACACCTTGAGCCAGAATGGGAAGTGTTGGGTCTAACTGGGCAGGGAAGTTTGGCACTGGGGTTACAGGTAGTGCAAGGGCTGCTGGCAGAGCCAAGGTGAAGGAGGAAGATCTCTGGTCCCAGACAAGCACAGGCAGATGAATGTTTAACATCTTTGTCATCCTTACTTGCAGAGTGTCATGTGTTTTCCTGTAAAAAAAAAAAAAATAGTATCTTTGTGAGGATTAGGAGCTGAACAATCAGTAGGTACAACTAGTGACTAGATAATCTTCAGTGTGAGTATGTGATTAGCCTTGTGTAAACAGAGGAGTCCAGATTGTCCTGGGAGTAGCTGTCTGTAGGCTTTAGGAGACTGAAGGAATAGTGCTCACACGCCCTGGATGGCGTCAGGAAGGACCCACGGGGGCAGTTGTGAGGTTTGATAAGGCTGTGACTGATGTGCTGTGAACTGGAGGTGGGAGCCTGCCTTTAAATCCCCAAGATCCCTTGTTCTAGGGGGGAAAAAAAAAAGGAAAAGTTATCTGTAGCTTTGGGATGTGTTTGTATTGTGTGAAGGGAGAGAGGGAGGTGAACAGGAGTGAGGGCAGTGCCAGGGTGATGGGATGTTGCTGAGCAGACTGGGAGGAATTCAGGAGCTGGAGAGATACTTGTCTGTTGAGCTTTGTCTAGGATTGCTGTATTGGTTTGAGCCTTTTTGTTTCTACTCTTGCAACAAAGACTGGCCCACAATTTTGCTAAACAAACCCTACATTTCTATTCCATCCTCCTTGTTCTGAGGAGAAGTAACACAGGAGATGTGTCCAGAAATGTCTCTACGTGGGCAGTATCTCAATATGTGAGTGAAACAGCCCCTTGGAAGTTTGTTTCTTGGGGACAGGTTAGAGAACTTGAATTGTTTGGAGTCTCTGTGGGAACTTTTGTTGACAGGTTTTTGGAACAGAGCCTTCTCTTTTGCAAAGAATGTGTGGCTGTGAAACACCTCGTTGCTTTGGAGGAACTTTCAAATGCTGCAGTGGAGTTGAAAGGAGAGGCTGACTCCCAGTCTTGCTGTGTGGCCATAAAAGAAGCAGCAGCAAAGATCATGGGGGAGGCTTCCTTGGAGAAAGGGACACAACCACATGAGGAGTTGCGAAAAGAAGTGATGACTGGTCTTGAGAAGGATTTAGAACTTTCTGGGAAGACTGAGGGAAAACTGCACATAAAGAAAAGGTGTAGGAAGATGTGCGGTTCTGGGAGGATGAAGGCATGGTGGCTGTGGTAAGATCAGAGGTGAGGAGGGTGAGTGTGCTTGAACACTGTGGTGAAATGGAAATTATCCAAGCAAGGAGGCTGTGCCTGGATCCAAAGCTCTTGGCCAGGGGATGAAAGAGGTGTGGGAATGGGTGGCCACTCAGATCTCGTGTTCCCTCATGGCCTGGAGCAGCATTCGGGTGTTTGAGTGGCTTTACACAGTCCTGGGGTGGAGTTGGGCAAGTTCTTGTAACCCAGAGCTTCTCAGGGGCTCCCCTGTGCCCATGGGCCAGCCCTGTGGAAGTGCAGGCTGGGCTTTGAGCAGAGGAAATCCTATGGAGCACTAATGCTAATCAGGAATGTGAAATTTGGGCATGCTTCAGGCATTAATTGTAATGGCTTAATTTCCTTATCTGGTAATATGGGGATAATGCTCCCTCATGGTGGTTTTGAGAAGGTCAGTTATTTAATGCTGACTCTGCATGCCAGAGAAAGCTGGAGAGGGGGGAGAAAAACACTGAATGTGTCCAAGCAGGATTTGAACAGGGCTGAATAAACAAGGTCTGAGGATAAAGCAGCATTGCCTGTGTGTGTGTGTTAGCTGAGCCTTGCCCATCCAGAGGGCTGAAAGAGGTGGGAGTCCCAAGGAGCTGGGAAGAGCAGCCCCACATCCCAGTGAACACATTAACTGTAAGGAAAACATGAAATGGCCACACATGAAATGTGTGTGGTGCAGGTTGTTATGGGAATCACAGGGCACTGAGGGCTCTGCCCTGTGCCTGACTCAGCTGGCACAAGGTGATGGACACTGAGGGGAGGAGCTGAGTGGCAGCCTGGTGGCAGAAGCCTTTTTTTCCAAAGGAAACCAGGTAGTGTCATGTGGAGAGATAATAAATTCATATTGTGGTGGCCGACCACAAGAGAGATCAGACCACTTGAGTTTTCACTTTTACCTTTTGGATTCCCATTGTTTTGTGTAGTCTGATCATGGGTGTTTCACCTACAGAGGTTTGAATTGTCTGCCTTGACCATGATGATGTTAGAAATGCAGTTGGATGGTGTGTCTGGTTTGTTCTGGCACAGGTTTGTTTCTTGGCTTCAGTCTCTACAGTAAAAATAAGGCTGTTACTGCATGGCTTTGATGGTTTTACATTTCTGCCTGGACAAGAAGTTATCTCTGTTTGCTTGGTTTGGTTGGTTCATTTCCAATATTCATTATGGTTTTTTATATGAATACTTTAAAAAAGACATGTGTGCCATTGAGTTCAGGACCTGTACAGAGTCTGTGTTTTATCTGAGCTTGATCATTCAAACCTGATTTCTTTCCCTCTCTCTCCTGATTCCTGCCTTCTGGAACATCAGTTGTTTAATTCACAAACACGTACAAGATAAATGCTGATCTGAAAGGAATCATGCCTTGAATATAACAGACCATAATCACTTTTTCTTAGTCCAACATTTTGCTTTAAACCCATTTGTTTTTTAGGTAGAGACATACAAAGTTGATTGAAGGAGAATTGCCCCAACTTGGTTCTTTCTGCTCTGTGTCCTTCCTTCACAAATATAGAAGCAGCTCTATCATTGAAAATTTAATGAAGCTTTCATCAATATAATGCTGTGCCTCTGCATTCTCTGAAACATATTCATATTTAATGAGCTTCTAATTCTAATTTCAGGTAACAGGAACAACTGTTCCATAACCATAAATCTGATTTGTTTGTGACCAGAATCCCACGTAATTTACAATTCCTGAAGTCGTCACTGATGACTTTTGGCTCCTTTTTGTAGTTTGGTAAAAATGTTCTGTTTCAGACCTTTTTTTTTTTTTTCTTTTTCATAAAATTCAGCCTCAGGAAACAGCAGTAGTGACCTTAAAGCAACAAAGTGGTTTTTCTAGTGTCATATCTGAGTATTTGGGAGTTGGAGACACGACTTACTTGGGTGTGGGGGTTTTTTTTGTGGGTTTTTTTGCCATCCCCAGGTTAATTCCTTAGTTAAAAAGTACAACAGTGGGAAAATATTTTGGCTGTGCGTGGGGGCTGGTAATACTGAACAAAATGGGTAATTAATTACAGAAGATAGAAATAGTCTAGGAATAACTGTGAAAAAATCCTACTGTACTCTGGACAGTCTCAAACTGAAGATTTCTATGAAGCTTCCAATAACATTGCACTGCTGGGCTTGGCTGGAAGAAGCAACCAGGCTTGTTTGGCTTTTTTCTTCCTGGGAGTGAATCCTAATGCTGAAAAGATGGTATTGTTTACCAAATTTTATGCAATAACAGCACCTATGAGTACATTTACATTTTCAATTAGAATAAGAAGGCTTTAACACTGAAACATTGTTTTGATCATGTGAAAAAACTTTATTGTTCTCTCTGCATTATTTAATTTATGGTCCTTTTATTGTTTCTCATAATCATAATTGACACTTATCCATAAATATTTAATTTGTGTTTTGGAGGTTAATTGCAGAAAAAGGCCACATATAATGTGATGCCATTGAATATAGCAACATAAAATTTAATAAGCAGAAACATTCTCTACTACACATAGTATTGCCTTTGTAATAACACAAAGGATAATGCAGAGAATGGTATTCACCCCCTTTCATGGCACTGTGCAATTTTCTGTTTCATCTAGTAAGTTTTTTGAAAAGAAATCTTAATTTAGTATCAGGAGAAAGCTGCATTTGCATGGCACATGTTGGTATCCTGATTGCTTCTGACAGTTCTTGTTTTCTTGCTTTCATTTACACTGCCAGCGCTGCTCGGGATGTTTTCCCACATGTTTTTTTAATCCAACTCCTTGTGCACATTTTAGCAGCTTTGCAAGTGAAAACACCACATCGTATGGGTGTTCTTTATTGTCTCAGGTATGTGAAGCAGCCCCACAATTTTATTCAGCCTTTGGCAGGACTTAACCCTTGATCTGGGTGGTCTCTTTGCAGAGCAGAGCCAGGACAAGGTGTGGGACTGGCATCTCACAGTATCAGCAAGGTTGGAAGAGACCTGAGAGATCATCAAGTCCCACCCATAGACAGCCCATCATCTAAATCATGGCACATCCAGCTACTCTTGAACACCTCCAGGGTCTGTGACTCCACCACCTCCCTGGGCAGCTCATTCCAATGGCAGATCACCCTTTCAGTGAAGAATTTCTTCCTCATATCAAGTCTAAACCTCCCCTGATGGAGCTTGAGACTGTGCCCTCTTGTTCTGTCGCCAGTTCCCTGAGAGAAGAGACGGACCCCCACCTGACTACAGCCTCCTTTCAGGGACTTACTGACAGCAATAAGGTCACCCCTGGAGGTCATCTCTGGGCAGGGTGTCCTTGGCACTCCAGGTGCCACCAGCACAGGGAGCCCCTGGGAGGGGATGGGGCAGGAATGAGTCCTTTAGTCCCCTCAGCTCTGCCCTGCTGCCCCTGAGCCCTTGCCCAGGGCAGGAAGCTGTGGGAAAAGCAGTGCAGCCCATGGGCCTTGTGGCTCTGGAGAGCTCCTGGTGCCTTGTGCAGGGCTGTCCCTGCTTTGTCACCTCCTGAATTCTTCCCTGCCTGATTTTTAAGGCTTTCAGAGACCCTTTCCCTAGTAGAAGAGCTCTGGTGTGGGCAAGTAAATCTGATGCCTCCTGCAGTAGGAGGGTGAACATTTGCTGTGCCCCTCTGTTCTGCAGCTCTCAGGCTGGGCACTGTCAGCTCTGTATCAGTGACAGACACTTCCAGTGTGGGCTGATTTCTATATTTACTGAATTTATGACAGCTAATTAAAAAAACTCCATTTTCTAATTAAAATTCTTGCTTCCCTGCCATTTGGGGTGCAGAGCAGCACAACAGAGGAGTGAGATGAAAGAACTGCATTAACTGTTGTTTCAAAAGGGCTGGCTCAGTTCATCAGAGGCTTGAGTGCCAGTGTAGCCTCACTCATGCAAGTAGCCCATAGAAATAGAGAAACCTGCCATGTGATGATTATTTGGGGGATCAAACCTACATGATTTATTTTCACTTCTGAAAAAATGCACATTGGTTTCTCTGACAGTTGTTTTTCTGTTAAATAGTTTACTTAACACTGACAAGCAGTTTATTTAAGATAAGTTGATAGCAGTAGACTTGGAGTTTGTCCTAATGCAGTCACTTTTCATATTTGGCTTGGACTATTTACAGTAGGAGCTGAAGGTGAATGAGGGAGAGGTTTGTGCTGTCCTCCCCCTTTAAATAATAGCAGTTCAAAGGTCTGAAATGTCTGTCCTTCATCTTCTGAGTGATACCAGTCTTTTCACTTGTCATGTTTATCACTGGGTTCTTTTGACTAGGGATTGTAATAAGGACATCAGTCCAATTTTGTTTCATGATAAGAGAGCTTTTTTGGGGTTCAAGTTTGAAGTGACTGCATTAATAAAACTCTGTTCTTTCCTAGTATCTACAGATTTTTTGTTCAGGTTCTCTAAGAATAATTTGAGTATTTTTACTTGAAGTCTGCTGAGCAATGTATGAATTGCACATAAAAGGTACATTCCATGGTTTGTTTTGGAGTTTAGCACTCAGAAATTCAAAAATACCAGAATAAGGACTCCTTGTTCATTCTTAGTGTGGTTCCTCTGTATATATTGTTGGGGTAAGATGATATTTTTCCATCTTGCAGGATGTTTTAGACCATAATTAAGAGAATATTTTAATCAGTTACTTTTTGGATACATCAAGCATGTGTCATGAATAAGTGGATCACTGATTCCTTCCTTTTTTATAGTGCTCTGCATATAAAACTTTTTATGCCTGTGTATTTCCTCTGTGATATAAAAGCATTGCTACCTCCCTTTACTGATGACAGAAATCATCATGCTTTTGCAGGGATCTCTACATTTTTAAGTGCTCTGTAAGGGGAAAGTAGAACTTCTTTTCCATCCACCCTTCTCACTCAAACACACAACCTGCTTCCACAGCAAACCAACCAGACTTTTGAGAGCCCCCTAATGAAAAATGCTGAACTTTGCTTGTGCCACTCCTATAAATAGGTGTCTGGCACTCCAGGAAAAGGTATTTGCATTAGTTAAGGTAATTATACTTTAGCTTTGCTCTGCAGTATAGTTTTGGAGTTTTTAGACATTTTATCGCAAACTTTTTGAACGTTTAGGAGTTGGAAGGGACCTTAAATATCATCTAGTCCCATCCTCTGTGCCATATGCAGGAACACCTTCCACTAGACCAGGCTGCTCCAGGCCTTCAATTCTGTGTTACAACATTCAACTCACAGACAACTGGTGCTTTGTACAACCTGGTATTGGGGCAGGTAATTCACTGGATCATCCCAGTGCTGCTGAGGAAGAATAAAACTGAAGTTTTGGTTCAGGGGAAAGGAGACTGACTACAAAGAGAGTTTCAAAAGGATTGGGGTTACTGGAGGTGTGCTTTTTTTCCTCCTCACTTTTATGAATTGTTTTGTTGTGCTTTGTTGTCCAGCCAGTTGTGTGGGCACAGGGAGGAGGGAGATGGGGGTACCCAGCAGAGAGGCCTTTTTGCCACCACAAAAAACCTGTAGTGCAGCTGTGCCCCGCTGTGTGTTTTCTGGGACCCTTTGGCAGCTGGAAGCCTTCACATGCAAGTTTTGTCTGTGCATTTTTAAGCTGAATTAGGGCAGAAGGGTTGTGCTTTGCCAGGCATCTGTGGCCGTGTCCTTTCAGTGGTGTTGTTATTGCTTGTGCTCAAAATGTTATGACTCTTCCCACACTCTGCTTCTAACACAAATGAGTTTTGTGCCTCACCATCTTGGGTAAAATACTTTGGTTTTGTACATGATTGGACATCATGGTAACAAGAAGAGAAGTGATCTGGTTAAGAGAAAAAATAAAAATTACTGGCTATAGGTGTGTGGTGATTTCCACTTGATTCTCCATGGCTTGAACATGCCTGTTCCATCCTCGTGTTCCAGCACATTTTCTTGGCACTGAATGGTGAACCAGTTGAGGAAGGTGATGGGTTTTAGGGTTTCAGAGTAGTTACCAGCTGAATTATCTCCTTGTACTGCTCCTGGACACACGTGCGGTGGATGGGAAGCCATGGCAGCACAGATCCAGAAGTGGGATGAGCTACTGTAGGTCTGGACCCAACCTTGCACTTGTAGTAGCCATATGTGATGCCAATAAAAATAGATACATCTGTATTATGTACCCGTGTGCGTCTTTGTTGATAACTGGAGTGCTGTGCCAGGACAGCACTGTCCTGGGAACATTCCTGCAGGTGTGTGGCAGCCAGGCAGAAAAACCTTGGATCTCAGATGATCCCACCCATTTCCCCCAGTACATACTGTGGGAGTCAAGGTGTTTGTTTTAGTTGACAGCCTGAGCTTGCAGAGACTCTGTTTGTCTTCTGCTCAAACACCATATCACTTGGATTTGGATTTAGCCTTAAACAAATTCCAAGGAACTGCCTCTTCACATTATGTAAAGTTTGTTCCTGAAAATAAAGGGATCACTTGTGGATTACTGAAAGTGTTGCATTTTGAAAAGATTTGTGCTGGGGAGGAGACAACTTTCTTCTTGAAGTGGGGAGAGTTTTTCAGGTCTCTTCTCATTCAGATCTTTTCATGGTTCTTTCAAAGCTTGGGTTGGGGGGTTTTACAGTGGGCTTGTAGCATTGGTGCCAGTGTGAATGAAAAGCTGGTACAGGAAATTTCTCAGGAGGGTTCCTTGTTAAGAGTGATGGTGTTTTTCTTCTCTGTATAGATGAAAGTGAAGATAATACAAAACTAAAGCTGTTTGGAAGGTAATGGGAACGACAGTGAAGCAAGTTTGGTGTTTCATACATCACCACTGTTATCACCAAAAGCTCTTTCTCCTTTTTTTTATCATTGCTTACATTGTTAGTAGCCAGCTGACCTTTCAGAAATCCCAAATCCAGTTCTCTGAAGGGAAAGGAAAAATCCCTGAATGAGCTGTAGTCTAAAAAGAGATTTGAGCAGGAAAGGTGAAGATACAGTGGTAAAAGAAAAGCACAATTTCCTCCTGAGTTAGTTGATACAGAGTCTCATGCTGAAGTGCTTCTCAGTAGTTTTATGCCTTAATTTTCAGTGGAGCTGC
This sequence comes from Serilophus lunatus, assembly GCA_013399895.1. NCBI lineage: Eukaryota > Metazoa > Chordata > Aves > Passeriformes > Eurylaimidae > Serilophus > Serilophus lunatus. Next base: position 106,396 of record VXBA01006006.1, read on the forward strand.
AGAATGAGATGGGGAATTACACTGGAGTTAGAGCTTCATGGAGTGTAGGTTTAAGTATTTATGGCTCTTAATCTCTGTGCTGTTTTCCTTTCCCCCCCTTGGAGCAGAGCAGGTGAGGCGCTGCTGTTTGTGCAGTACCAGAGGGATCACATGTGTCAAGTCATCTTTGTCCTCTGGCTTGGGAAGCCATCCCACAGCCTGGTCTGTGGTGGTGTGAGCTGGTGGAGAGAAGGACAGGAAAACTCATGTTCCCATCGGCCTCCTGACAGGACTTTGTGTCCCCAGGACTGCTCAACTTGGGGTCTTTTCAAAACCAAATAGATGCTGTACAGGTGAGTCAGCCTTTTGTGCTAAGGGCCAGGTGCTTGACTTATTTTCAAGTTGGCTGCCAGGGCACACTGGCATTCATCACATTTGTAAACACTCCTCAAAGCTGAGGAAGCCTTTTGTCTTGCAACTGGTTTTCCTTGATGCTCTGGGAGGGACTGGCCTGACGCACTTTCCCCAGGTGGCATCAGCAGCCTGGGAAACACAGAGGAAGCATTTCTGCTCTGCTGTGACCTTTACAGCAAGGTGATCTTCAGTGGAGGACACCCAGTGTCTGTGTTTTTGGTACTTTGCCCAAACATGTGCACTTTTTGACTCCAGAGCAGGGAGTGACAAGCACCATGTCCTGGACCAGTCCTTTGGGCGATGCAGTTCTTGTCCTTGTTTTTCTGCTGTTCATGAATTGGATGTTGACAAGTCATTCCTGCAGAGCAGGAAGAGATGCCTTTTTTGTTTAGTGGTGGAAAGACACTTGCTGGTACTGGGAGTGACACAGAGTGAGGTTGTGGTCTATTGTACCAAGTTTTATGTCAAGTTTAGGCTCTCACTTTTCTGAGTGTTCAGTTTCCCTTTAATAACCTCTTAGTCTTTTTAGCCTTTGTTTTTGAGCAAAGACTGGATTCTATTTGTTTGTAGGAAAGATCAAGTGAGAAGTAGTTCCTGTTGAGTTTCCTGCAATATTTGGTCTAAGTGTGGCCTCACTGCCAGGGCTGCTTGAACAGGGAAATGTTGGGCAGTCCTGGATCCACGCCCTGTTGCTGGGGAAAGCAAAACCTCCAGTTACATGGGAATTATCCAGTGCATGTAATAAGTGTTTTCTCAAGTGTCTGTGTCTGTCTTTTTTCTTTTTTCCTTTCTGTGTAGTGGGGGTTTTAGTTTGCTTTGAGCAGGCCATTGTCTTGAGGGGTCTGCTCTTGCAAACAGAGTTCTTGTTTACTGGTGATACCTGTGGGACTGTTCAAATAACTACATGGAGCTGGATCCAAGACCTCCTTGAAGCCCACCAAATACTGAGGGTTTGTTTCCCCTCTTTCCTTGAGACCTCAGTTCCTGAAGGGCTCTGAGACCAGTTCAGCTCTCCCAGTAGTAGCTGGCTGAAGGATTAGGCCATTTCTTTATTTCATAGTAAAAAAGACCTGAACATATTCACATTTTGATGTATTATGTCTGAGAATGTACAAGCTGTGAGCTGCTGTTAAGCCACACATTTTTAGCTTACTTAGGATGAAGTACTGAGTGTTAACCTGCCTGTTAAACTGGTATGTTGGGGATGGGAAAAGTGGCTTAATTGTGTATTGTCAAAAGCAAGAAGCTCTTTTGGCCTGGCCATTTAATGGACTGTTTTGCTTCACTTTAATCTGGTTTTGATAAAAGCTGCTGAGCAGAAATCCCGTGGGTTTGTCTTTCACTGTTCACTGCTGTGTAGGTGGGGACACAAGGCAGGTGCTGGTGACAGTTTGAACTGTCTGACTTTGTGCCCAGAGTGACAATTGCTGCAGAACCAAAACATACCATTATCTTATTAGTGCATTCACATCTTTGTGCAATTAAACCATATTATATTTAAGCTGCCTCCACTATTACACGTTCCCACGGTTTTAACAGTTGATAATTTAAAGCCTGTGAGAATTTGGCTGAGATTTCATTCCACCTGGGCAGCAGTTGGGTGTCATTGTGTCTGTGTGGCTAAGGGCAGCTGCCCTGAGAGGTGAGAGTGCTTGAATCAGTGTTGTCAAGTTCTTCAGCAACCAGATGAGAGGGAATGACCAGCAGGAAATACAACTTTTTGTGTGGGAGAGTCTTTCTGCCATCAGAGCACTTTCAGATAAAAGGTGAAATTTGATCCTCTTGATACTCAGTTGCTTGAGATTTACATAAGGGATGATCAGCAATGGAGTTGCTTTCCAGTGCTTATAATGCTGATTTCTGCAGAAAACCCAGCATTTCACAGGTGCCTCAGTTCTATCACTTGAAAGTTTTTCAGACACTTGTCAGTTCTGGGTACTAAAATATATATTGCTGTTAAAGGTGATATTTTGGGGTGGAGTGTTTTGGGTTTTTTTTGAGTAAGCAGATATGTCTTAAAACCATCTGAGTCATGTATTCTATTTTTTAATACAGAATGGTTTTGAAGACTCAGCGTGTGGTGGTGGTGGTGGAGATACAGCATGAAGAGGCGTGGAAAGGCATCTTGAGGGGAAAGAAGGGAGAATCTTAGGGACATCCCTAGGGTCACTGAATTTATTTACACATTTATTTATTTATTTCTAATGACCTGGCCAGCCCTTGTTTGCACACTGATTAAAGAAGGGTGATGGTTCCAGGTTTGGGACTGACATCCCTGTGCCCCCAAAACTTGCTGAGGGGAGGGGGTAGCAACAGGCAGTGGTTGTGTTTCACCACTACAGACAGGGGGTGTTTCTTTCTGTCTTGGGTTCAGTCACCTTGGGAACGTGGCTTGATCTTTCTGATTGCCATGACCAACCGTTGAATGTTTTTCACTGGGGAATTTTGTTAAACTGGTTAACTTGGTACATTGGATTGAGGTCGTGCTGCAAGTGGGTGTCACCAAACTTGTTCTACAGGGTTTTCCAATGAAAACACCCAGTGTGGTGTTTTCTGCCCCTGGTAGGCTGTAAATGGCTTTTTCAGATGAGCTGCAGTTGCTTTTCAGATACTTGTGTTGCACAATGGCACTGTGAGTCATGAACCACAGCCTGTGTCTGTAACCGGATTCTTTTCAGGCTTTAATTGTTGAGTGCGGGAGCCAGAGCGCAATCTTTAGTATCTGCAACCCCTCCCCATCTTTTCCTAATCTTTGGATCCCTTGATTTTATTTTGAATAGTAAACTTGGCTTATTCCTTTGTTGGAAGTAGGTAAAGGTGATCACTTTTCTACAGCATCCGAGAATGTTTCTTGGGGAAAATGCTGGTAAACACCTCACTTGTCTGTCCAAAATGTTGTTTGTGGCTTTAGGAGGAGGAGGCAGCTTGGATTGCTCTTCAGATGAAAGTCAGAAAGTTAAGGAAGTGCCTGAAGTTCACAGGTATCTGAGAGTTTTAGAGAATTAAAAAAAATTATATTAATAATAGCAGGAGTGTAGATTTATATGACTGCTTACTAGTCATGGATATTGGTGATGAGTTGAAGTTGTCTGTGTTTCCATGCTAAGTTCCAGTCAAGGTCCTTGGCACACAACCAAGCACCTCCCCAGATGTGTGCTGAGCTTGTGCTCAGAAAAACCAGAAAAAAATCAGATTTCATGTTAGCATGGAGTCATAGAATGGTTTGGGTTGGAAGGGACCTTAAAGACCATCTCATTCTAACCCCTCTGCTGTAGGAAGGGACACCTTCCAACAGACCAGGTTGCTCCAAGCCCCATCCAGCCTGGCCTTGAGACTTCCCACAGCTGCTCTGAGAAGCCTTGATGGAAGGAGCCTTGTTTGCCTGGGTTATTCCTATTGGGCATCAAGGACAGTTTGTGCATTAAGATTGCAGGATTGTCCCCAACAGTTCATAATAATACATAATTCTATAAAATGATGAGAGTGGATAATTTAGTCTGAGATCTCCTTAGCCATTCATTTTTGGGCAGAGAGAATTATATATTGTGCCCATTCACAGCTTGTTTTGGCCAGGGAGGTTAAAGGTGGTCAGTGTTAATGGGCACCTCCAAAATGCCAGGAATTGGGGGAGTCACTGCTTTGAGAAAAAGATCCTTTGCTTTTTTGGCTTTCCTTTCCTCCCTGGCTCTCCCAATCTGTTGGTCATCATGGAATTTGCTGGTGGCCTTTGCTTTCTTTATGGGAGGGTGACCGGAGTTTTTGTGTGTAAAATAAATGTGTTGATTTTAAATGTTTATTTTTTGAGTGGGAGACTGTGAAAAAACCCCTTTTCATTACTGTGTATAAGCTCATCATTAGAATTAGGCTGGGGGCACATAAGAAGCACAAAATTCTGTGTTCCAAGGCTTTTGATCTTCCCAGAGTCGAGTGCTCGAGGGTGCACCTTCCTGATTTGTTTTAATTTGCCTGCTTTAGATAATATCAACCATTTGTGTGTGATTTATATGGCTAAGGAAAATACTGTTCACTGTTTCTCAGGCCAGGAACAATGTTCTTTACAATGTCCTTACTCCAGTTGTGAGCCCAAATAAACTCTGCTCTCGAGTACGTGCGTGGATTCCGTGTGATTATGGAGCAGGGTGGTGTTTGGGAGAGAACCTGCAGCATTGCTGGGTGCTCCTCCTGAGGTTTGGGTAAAACAGATCAGCTCAAATATTGTCTGCAACCAGTCATCTGGATCTTGGGTTGGATTTCCATTTTCCTCCTTGTTTTCAGTGGCTCTTGGCTTAATTGCCGGGGCAGGGGAGTTGTGGTGCTGTGCAGCAGCTTTTGGTGCAGCCAGAGATGAAGGTGAGTTTTGGTGTTCTGCTGAGGCAGGGAGTGGAAATGGAGAGCTTTGTCTGCTTAACATTATGCAGATACAGGAATGAACTAAAAAAAATCTGCTAAACAATTAGACCAGTCCCACAGAGGGTGGCAGGTGGGGTTTTTGCTAAAACAGGCATTTAAAAAATAGTTCTTCCAGGCTCTTTCCACACACCAATAATGAGTAACCAACCAATCTGTGCCCTGAGTTCAGTGTTTATACACGGGAGGAACTTCACATAATGAACAGACTTGTGGATGTTTATCAGACTTCCCATCGTTTGACAACAAGTTGATTGTGATCAGCTCTCCAGTGTGGGGAGGCAGCTCTGTGTCCTCCTCCCTCCTTGTCCCAGCAATCCATTGCTGAGTAACTACACTGGGTGTTCTGCTTTGTGTGGTTTGAGGCAGAACACACTGATATACTGATATAAATACTAACAAGAATGTGATGTATTTTGTTAAAATGCAGGGTTTTTTTGTTTTTGACCCTTCATTAATACAAGTTGTCTTGTTTCTTGCTCCTTCTGTGCAACTGATTCTTCTTGTTGCTTCTCCTACCAACCAACCCTAAAAGAATGAATACACATCTCAGCTTTTTATCATGGTAATTTTTTTGCTATATGCTGCAACTTGGAGAGGATGGTTTGTGTTATGTCTGTGGAATGGTGAGTAATGTTTGCTCAGCCCTTTGTGTTTGATAACCTGTGAAGTTACCTCCAGCTTCCCCAGAATAGGGCTGGGTTTTCATTCCTTTTTATTCCTGACAATCTGTAGGAAATGATTGAGGTGCTGGCAAATCTCATGAAGGTCTGACATGTCCTTACTTATTGTTTAATGCCTAAAAAAGAGTTGCATTGAATATGACCTTACAATTTAGCTTGAAAAAGTTTGTGTGACTTTCACCAACTAGTTTAATGTACTGAAATAGCAATTGCCATTTATTTTTAAGCTCGAGGAAAAGGCAGGTTTTTGGGTTTTTTTTGAATGATTATATTTGCAAAGGAAAAAAACGTTCCCTGCCAGGCTTTTGGTAGGTCAGGATCTCTGCCACCCTTAAAAAGGAAATTGCACTCTAACCTGCTCAATGGCCAGCATAGGATGGGGGAGGCAGGGTTTGGTGTGTCTTTCCTTTCTTATTTCTTTAATAAGTCAAAACATACTTGTTTTTTCGAGATTTCACTGGCCACATGTTGTGTATTGAAGGGTATTTCAAGACATCCCCGAAATACTTGTCATGCTGTGTCCCACCAAGAATGTAATCTTAAGGTCTCCACTGTTTACGAAGCACAGTCTATATTTTATCTCATGCTGAGAAAAGATGCGATAATGGTTGTTCGGGGATTATGTGAAAATGAAGTGAGGAATGACCCTTAAAAACTGGTAGGAAGTGGGAGATTCCCCAATGAGACGAGGGAGGAGGGGAAGCTGAATTGCTGCTGTTGGGCTTTTCTAATTAATGTCTTTGCACTTGTGCTGGTGAGAACCAAGATTAGTGAGGTAAAGAAGCATTTAAAGAAAATGCAATAAAATTCTGTTGGGTCACAGAAAATGAAACTGCAACTGGAGGAATCTGGGTCTGTCAGTGCTGCAGTTTGAGAGTGCAGCCACAGAGCCTGAGGAGGTGCCTTAATGATGCTTAAGATCATTAATTAATTAGTGATGGGATGCAAACGAGCTTCAGGCACGAGGTAGCACAGCCACTCCTGAACAGCGAGTGATCCTTTGCAACAGGAGATGTGTTTGTAGTTTGGGGGTTTGTTCTTTACATCTCCTTTAACTTTTTTAGATTTCTCTTTAGCATATACTTGCCCAGGATTATTTCTTGAAGGATTGAGTCTGTATTTGGATGAAAGATGACAGTAAAATGTTGTTGAGTTGCTCTTTGTGTTTTTCCTTCTTCTGATGTGATTTTCTGGAACTGAATGTTCAGAATAAGGTACTTGAGGACTCCACAGAGGTCATTCTTCCTTCTCTGATGTCCAGCTACTCAAACTGTAATAGTAAAGGCAACAGAGATTTAGGAAGTCATTTTAAATGATGCTTTAGAGCAGGAAATAAATAATGCCCCAATCACTTGAAATTCCAGTAGGGAATTGGGGTATGATGTCAAATTGCCTACACTGCTCTGTGAAACCAGCGTGCTCTCACCAACAAAAATACTGAGTCCTGAGTGTTCAAAGGCTGCTGTTGCTTTTGTTCTGTCCCACTGAAAAGGCGGGAGTTTGTTCCCTGAGGTTGTATTGGGCTGATGAACAGGCAGGAATGAGGGTCATGGCCACCACCTCTTGCTGCAGAAAGGATTTTTTTACATGCCAGTAGAATAGATCTCCATATTAAATTGCATGTTTTATCTGAAATGGGACAAGCTGAGGATGCTTATTTTTCTCCTTTTCTCCTGTGCATTGTTCCAGCTACTAAAGGCAACTAGAATGGTATGATCTTGCCTTGTCCCTTTTTTCCATGGTGTAAAAAAAATTGATCCAAGTGAGTCAAGCTTGGATATCACACATATGTGTATTATGGTGTGTGCCAGATGAGATAAATTAATTGGGGTTTGATAAAAGAATGTGAACCTGTGTAGTCTGTGAAGACTGAGGAGTTTCTGTTCTGAGCAGAAGGAGCAGGTGCTGGAACATCTGTGCCATGTTTGTCATCTTTTACATTTTTTTTCAATATTCAAAGATGCTCATAACACTGTCTTTTCTTTCCCCTTTTTTTGCTTCCTAAGCTTGGTTGTCTTGGTGTTTCAGTTGTTAGAGCACATAACCACGCCTATAGATAAGCCTGGAGGCACCTCCATTATCAATTCTAGTTACCTGTTGAAGACAGTCAGGTCATCAGACCCTTCTGTGAGCTTATAAAACTTTAATTCATGTGATTTTTTTTTTATTTTAAACTAATTTTTGTCCTGTCACTTCTGTTGATTCTGATTTGTGACTCCCACTATTGTGACTGCTGAGAAATGAAATTTCCAGTATGAATTTTAACTCTACTGGTTGGACTTGGTTTAGTTTAAATTGGGAAACAGCAGGAAAAGCTGTCTTTCAAATCTTGTGATCACTTAGTTGCTCTTTTGTGCCTTTTTAGGATGAGCTCATCTGTTTTGAGTGAGTGACCAGAACTGCCCATGTCACTTCAGATGAAATCTTAACATCAGCTGGTGACTCCTTCTGAGAACAGCAGCTCTTGATGTGGCCTTGAGTTGCTTTTTCATGACTCCACCACATGGCAGAGGGACCACGAGGTGCTTTTTGGTTGATACAGGAGTGTCTCTTCCTCTAATTTATGCTCCTCAAATTATGAACTTGAGGAACTTGAAAATTATGAAGGGAGTTTGTGACTTGAAATAAGTGCATGAATTTTTGTTCAGTTGTCTTCTGTTTCTGTTGTGGAAGGACTTTGTTGTAAAATAATCCTGTGTGCTTTGTTTAAAGTACTCTGAAATAATTTGCCATGCTCTTTTGGCTCTCTCAGCTTTAGCAATTCTAAAAAATACTGCTTATCCTCTGTCTGCAACCCCACCTGTAACTGCATTGCTGATGTTCTAACTGTTCTTTGGCTCACCTTTTTAGAGGTATGTTGATGAAGCAGTTTGTGGGGTACCCTGAAATAATGATGGATGGTTTTTGGGTCATGTTCTCTGTCTTTATACTTTTGGATCAAGCTAAACAGCTGGGTGTGTTGCAAAACCTTTGTAAGAGGGAAGGAGAAATTTTAATAAACAGCATTGGGTGCTGTTGATTCAGAGTCTGGGAAGAGAGGAGCAGCTTTTTGCACTCTCCCACCCGGTGGCTGTCCCTGGGATCATCTTAGTTCAGGGATCTTGTTCAGGCTGTGATCTGCTTATGTGGTGAAGCCAACGGAGAGTTTATCTGGCTAAAAAATAACCCAAAAAATAACCATGTGGCTGCACAAATGTTGTTCTGGCCTGAGGGAGAGGGCAGCAGGGGAAGGAGGGTGCCCAGCAGTGCAAAGGCATTGGTGCTGACTTAATATGTAGGGATACAGTTTTGGTGTCCCTTTGTTAGGACTTCTGCTGCTCATCAGAATGGGAGCTGGTGTCTTAACCTTTGAGTTCAGTCACTCATTTTCTGACAAATAAATAAAACCAGTTGATTTTATTGTGTCATAAACCAAAATTTATGCAGGAGCTCCCACTCTGTCATGGCAACTTGTTCTTTCAGTCTTTTCACACCAAGTTCACTGGTAGAGAGGACATCACTTTGCTTTTTGAGCACTGACAGGGGTTTCAGAGCTGTGCATGACATGGACAATGCAATTATTTCCCCAACAGACTGTTTCTTTCAGTGGTTTTTAATTGTTTGTAGATACACCCACACTGTGTCTGCATTTGAATAGCTCAAGAAAATTGGACCATGTAGGTTTTAGGCTTTGAGTGAAACACAAGCCTCTGCTCTTGGCAGGAATCTGGCTTGGTTCCTCCCCAAAGCCATGAGAGATGAGCCAACACGTGCAGGTCATTCAGCAGGTACATTTGTGAGAGATGAGTTAAGATTTAGGTTTTTGCATGTGTCCCACTGGGGACCCCAAGCCACTGTTGTTTTCATGGAAAACCTTGGCCATCTGCCTGGTTCTCTTACAGATGTGTCTTATCAACTTTGTCTTCTTACTTTCTGAGATGAGATGTGAAATGTGGGAGCGTCCCATGACAGACCCTGAGTAACGTGGTCAGGACACCCCACAAACACCTTTTAGTGTTTCTCCCCTTTTACCTTATGGCCTCATTTCCTTGTCTTGTTCCCACGTGCTGCTGCTGCACTGCAAAGTGCCTTGAAAGTACAGGACAGGAGGTAAAAGCCTCGTTTTGGACAAAGAGATTTGTCTTTCAGTTACTTTTAGTGCTTAAAAAGCATTTATTTTCCGATTTATTTTATTCCAGTGTGGTTTTGGTTTTATGCTGGGCTTTGGTACAACTGAGTAAATGAATGCTCAGAGCACTTGGGGTGGTAAGAGCTGTCAGCCCTGGTGTAGGACTTTCTCATGAGGGAACAAATGGGCACAGAAGGAGAAGGGAGAGCAACGTGTCTTGGATGGAGTTTGGTGTGAGATTTCAAGCTCTTTAAGGACAAGTGTGTTTGTCTTGTGAGACAACAGGCAACGTTGGGCTGGGTCATGTTGAAAAACGGGCACTTTCTGCAGGTTAGACATGGGGAGTTTCATGATTGTGCCATAAGTTCAGGTGTGCTGTGGGCAGCTGCTGATCCTCAAGGCTGCCCAGTTTGGTGTTTGCTGAGAACTTGCAAAAGTCCTCATTCAAAGAGAATAAAGCATAATAGAAAGGTTATTGACACAGTCGAATTGTTGTTTTCGTGCATGTGTTTGCCCAGTAGAACATAATGGATTTGGAGTAGTTGTTCTGGTACACTGGGTAAATTCTAGGTCGGTTTTGGTGTGCCTAGTCATTGTGAAAGCACTTATTTCTCAATGCCACACAGCTGCTCTTGAAGTGCCAAGAATTGGCCTGTCAAGTACTGGCCTGTTGTTTGGCCAAACTGACATAATGGTGCTCTAAGACATGTTTTTATGATTGTGTCCTTAATTGACTAGGCACTAATATCCATAAATAATCACTCTTTATTGAAGTACCTATATAAATATTTTCTCTCTACAATGCAGAGTTAATACCATAAAAGGTTGTTGTTTTTTTTTCCAAGGGAAAAAATGCTCATCTGTATTGGATAAATGTGAGTTAAGTTTCAGCTTGCTGCAAACTTTCTTGTCAGGTCCAAACCACTTGAAATGGTTTTGTAGTGGAGATGTTGAAACACAATGGGTGGTGGAAATGTTTCTGTTTATTATTAATTGACTCAATATGTCTTTTCTTTCCCCTTGAAATGCCAGTCAGTCAAGGCTGTAGTTCAACCACTACCTGGTCTGCTTTCTTTCTGGTGAGAGATAAGCTGGTCTGTACAGAAGAATATGTACCTGGGTGTTGGGAAAATAGGGTTAAATGTGGCTTTCTCCTAAATTTTTGAGCTATCTGGGCTCGAATTTCTGCAATACTGAGCAGAACTCATCTGACAGAACAAAAATGAAGCAGAAGTGTGTGTGTGTGCATCCTTTTCCCAAAAGATATAAACAGTCTAAAAGAAGGATTGTGTTCTCTGCAGCTTGGCAGATGACACTGAGAACTGACATAACACAGACACAGGCAGAGGACTGGTGTCTCTTTTTGGTTTTGCTTTGTTGCTTAAAGAGGGGGTTCAGAACAACTCTTTGGACTCTTGATACTTCGGAAAAAACCCTAAATGTTAGCAAAGCAATCCCTGTGTGTGTGTGTCTGTGGGCTGGAGAGAAGGGAGCTGCTTCTTGATGAGACCTGTTTATTTACAGCTGCAGACAGACCCTTCGTGGGGTTTTTGGCCAGGTGAGGTTTTGAGAGGATTCTGGAGGTGTCTCCTTACAAGGTGAGAACAGCAAAATCCCTGTTGGAAGGACTTTACAGCCTGAACAGGGACAAGGGAAAGAGTAAATGGTACCACTTTCTCCCAGCTCCCTCTTGTATTTGGCAGGAGAATGGCCCAAAACACATGGGCAGCATCTTCTGCAAATACTTGAGTAAGAATTTATGAATTCCTGAAGCTGAGGTGTGAAAAGGAAAAGACTTTTGTCCTTAACTCCCTACTCAGAAGGGAGCTACTGATCTCATAAACTCCTTTATTTTGAGGCTCTCGATGTCATTGTGGCCACTCTTCTTTCTCATCTCTCTGCTTTTGACCCTTAACTTGTAATGTGGGAAAAAAATTGCTTCTGCTCAGTTCTTTTGGCTTGTTTTGGATTGCAGAGATGATGTTGCTGTAGATTCCAGGAAGAACCTTCCTTCCAGGCTGTGCCTATTAGTCCAGAAAACAAACCTGCAGTGGCCAACTGCAAATGGTTGATGAGCTCTTGGCTACGTAGCAGAAACCACTGTGGGTTACGAGGATTTGTTAAAAGTACTGAAGGACGTGAAATAAAAGGGTTTGACAGCTGCTCCCTCCACACTGCGCTGTTCTTGTCTCAGTTGAAGGATCTCTGTAGGAGAACATGAAATTGTCTAATCCAAGCTAAGCAAAAAGCCTGGGAATGTTTCTAGAAGCATCTTTTAAAAGTCTAGATGTCATTCTGTAAGTGTTCTCATGTATATGTTTTCTGTTGTTTTTTATGTTCCCTCCCTGTAAATCAAGTCATTCCATTTCTGTCAGTAGATTTCCCTCTGACAACAGAATGGAGGAACAAGTGAAAGCACATAATTTTTGCTGATTCTTTCCATTCCACTTGTTTGTGGTTTAGGTTTTGGCTATATTTTGAAGATTATTTTTTTTAATCTAAACTGTTTTTTCCGTAGTGGAGAGGATAATTTGTTTTCTGAGTTACTTAACAAAAACATCTTTTTTGTAAAAGCTGAAGAAAGAGTGGCTTAGAGATTCTAAAAGTTTGATACTGTTTAATGAGTGTATCTACTAAAAATTTGCTTTGTAAAGAAGGGTAGTAACTCATTCTGTAATATTCTTAGTCAACAGCAAAAACCATAAAGATTTTTTTCTGAAATGATTAATGACAGCCTATCTAAAGCCCTGCAAATTTTTGTAATGCTCAGCAGAATCTAAATTTTTAAGAGAGAATATCTTGTACTCCGGCTTGTGAAAACAGCTCTTCCTTTTAACAGTTTTGTTTGCTCCCTTGCCAGCCAAGCTGGAAAAGTGAGCAGCACCATCAGGCTTGCTGGTGTTGCGAGCCCCTGTCATCTGCTCAGTGTCCCAGGGGTGTGAGCCCTTCTCTGCCATCATCCCTCCAGAAAGAGAATGTGTCCTTGTGAGGGGGATTCAGGATTGGGCACAGATCTTGTCCCTTTGGAGGCACTCTGTCCAAAACAAACACTTAGTTCCAGTAAGTGTAATTTAGTTGATAACTATCTTAACAGTTTTCTGGAGAGGAACCTCTGCTTGTTTTCTGCCATGTGCCAAAAGCATTTTTAGTACAATCCTGATCCTGAAGTCCGCGAACACTGACGTGAGGGCACATAGAGCTGTTTGTGCATTGATGGTGCCAAACCATCCAGAGGCTTTGTTTGCTTTCCTCAGAAATGTGGTGTTGTTCTGGACTGCTTAGAGACAGACCTTTTGTTTAATATTTCATGGGGATGAAAAGAACAGGAGGGATCAGACTGGTGTCCATGGAAATGAGAACAAGCACACTGATGTTTGTTATCCTGGTGTCAAAGACCAGGACCCTTTTTTTCTTCCTGGAGTAGTTATGATGGCTTTTGGTGGTGGCATTACTTACAGTCTTCCCTGTCATCTGCACACGTGTCACTCCTTGGGCATTTTCTGTTGATATCTTCATCCTGATCACCTGTTCTTCAGGATCCAAACTCCAATCCAGAAGGTCATGAGATGTCTTACTGAGTGTGTGAAGTAGAATGCAGGTGGCAGAGGCTGTGCAGCCTTGGTGTGAAGAGGAGAATCAGCAAATCATAACCTGAGTGCTTGTTTAGCTCTCTGTGAATCTCTTGCCTTCAGACATACTCAGCATTGAGTAAATGTGTGGATGTGATTTTTCGAGCATGAGCTTTTGTTGGTTTATATGTGTAGCCTGTGTGCACACACAATGCACATGCATATGAAAAATTGGTAGTTTGAGACTCCTAATTTAAGAAAACATGTAGCCATCTCTTGGCCCTGATTGAAGGTGAGCTAAGCAGGTGTTTTGGTGCTTTGCTTATTTGGGGAAAGCCATGTGTGATGCGTGTTGGCCAATGAAAGATGCACTGGGTGATGTCTTGCTTCCATATCACCTGTCTTCAATGACAATGGGGAAGAGTTGGACTTGCAAAGATGTCCTGAACTGATGTGGTCTGTGTGCCATGACGACCTTTTTAATACCAGCTGTGGTGTTGGGGTGTCCCTCTGCTGTCTGGGATGTCTGGCTGTTGCATGGGATGAGTGTCTTTGCTGAAGTCACAGAAATTGCTGCATGTCTTTAATAAATAATCCACATGAAAAAGAAATGCTGTATTTTTAAATTTTACAGTGCAAGATAAAATTTTTTCAAGTCACATTTTGAAATCCTTATTTCAAGACATGAAATAATTCATTAAATACATTTCTATAGAAATCTGCCTTCCTAGTATTGGCATGTGCTCTTACTCCTGTGGTCTGCAGTGAAACCAGGAGGAACTCCTTTGAGGGGAGTTTGGGAAATGGCTTTTTTTTCCTTCCTCAAGAATCAGATGTAAATGTGTGACCAAACATGGGCATCCCTGGCTGAGTGGCTGCAGTTTGTGGGGGCAACAGTGACAGACCTGCCCTGAAGGAAGCTTGGGATCTAACTGTGTGAATTAAACCTCTCCAGAGATGGAGAGGGAGCAGGATATGTCAGAGTCCAGGTCTGCCCTTGACTTGTCCCATATAGCCCCCTTTTGAATTCAGAAGGAATTATCTACCAAGAAATGTGCATGGGTGAATGAGAATGAGATCACCTGGTGTGGGATTCCCATAGTGAGGTGCTGACTCATCTTTTTATCTATGGAAAGCTATTTTCCAGCCTTAGGAGCAGTGGTTTCAGTTTGGGAAGGCATTAAAGCACTTGCACGAAGTGCTTTTCCAAGAAGGGATTTTTTCCATAGTCAAGTCCCATGTAAACTTGAAATGTTGATTTAGGGAAGGGGAGGAGTGAAATAATTTCAGGTGCTGCTGTCAGTGAAAATTGTCCTGCACATGGAGCCCCTGTGCTGTTGGTCCTTGGGCAATGCTGTGATAAAAACCCCAATATAGACATCTGCACTTGGATCCACCTGCCAAGTTCTGCAGCCTTTTTCTATAACCTAGGAAAGAAGAGTCAGGGGTTTTTCTGTGCTCTGGCTGCTGTGTGTTGAGAGAGAGACACATAAACAGCACGAGCTGCCAAAATGGAGGAGACAGTGAAACTGTCCTGATGTGGGGCCTTGCATGCACAGACAGGTTGGAGGAGAAAGGAGAAAACCCTTTCCATGCCTTGCCTGATTTAGTATTGTTTCTTCTGTAGTGGGAACCTGAATTGTTTTCATTATATTAATTTTTTAGTATTTTCTTGAGTCCGTGTCACAGCAGCTTCTGAATTTCAGGCCCAGCGTGCTAAAAAAAGTTTTATCTTTCTCTTCCCAGATAACTTGGATTTAAAAATACACTTTGTTTTCTAACCAAAGGAATTCTGGAGTGGGAAAATGCCCAAATAAATTCAAGGTTTGCTCTCTAACGTTGGCAGCTGCTGTGCAAGATGCATTTTGAAGCCTTAGTTTTCCTTGTGTTAACAACAACAAAAATACTCCCCCTTTTTTTTTTTTTTAATTGTGAGATACAATTGTATTTGTTTTGCAGTTTCTAATCTTGAAAACAGAAGCTGGGTAGAACTGGTTGCCTCTCCCCAGCTCTGCCTTTGCAAGGGCTTGAACCAGTTTAGCTGGGGGTAGGTCAGCAGAGTGAAAGTTGTGTTTAAGGTCCTTCTTAGTGTTGTTTCTCTTGTTTAGCTTTTGTGGTGCATTTATGAAGGTACAACACAGCCCTCAATGTACAACAGTTTTGGCTTCAATACAGCAAAGCTATAAATAGGCCCTCCTTGGCCTCCCCAGCAGTAGGAAATGACTGCAGCAGGTGTTGTCCTCTGCTAGAAATTTGCACACTATTCCTACCCAAGTAATTTTTTTTTTAAATTGGCATTCTTTTTGTGTGTTCTTCCCTTATTAAATGCAAACTGACTGGTCAGCAAGCATCTTGGCAAGATCTGAAACATTTCTGAAGACAAAAGCAGAAAGGTAGTTGGCTTGGTAGTTTTGCTTTATTTCTGTGCAGCCTCTCTGTAAAGTATTTGTAGTGTGCAATTTTAAAAGTGTTAGTTCAAGGGAGGCACAGGAGAGCTGCATAATGCTGGTTGCTGACTGAAATGGTATTTTGATTCTTTAGCTTTGCTGTGCTGGACTTTGGCTTGGATTTGTTTCTTCTGCGGTAGGACTGGTGGATGGTTGGAAGGCCATGGTGCAGGGTTTGTCTCTGTGCTTGCACCGAGTTGTCCCTGGCATTGACTGGGGCACCAGGAAAACCAAACAGGGCTTTTTAGGCATGAAGGTGGTGCTCAGAGTAAGGGTGGCCCGTGTGAAATGGGTTTGGTGGTGTCAATAAACACTCTTCCCTTGGTCACAGACCCCATCCTTGTGTTGGGATTGACTTTCATTCCCAGCCAAGAGGGGCAGGGAGAACAAACGTCGGGGTTGTTTCCATTCATCCGAGGTGGAGGAGAGCCCTGGCCTCCTGCCACCTTTGGGTGCTGCAGAAACAGGGAAATCCAGGGGAGATGTGCTGTGCAAACAGCAGAAAAAGGGGGAGGGCATTCCTGTGTTTCAGTTCCTGTGTAACACCTGTCTGCCTTTACACCCCTTGCTTTGACCTGCAGGTGCGAGAGCTGTGTGGAGCTGCTGTTTGTGAGAGGGGCTGGGAACTGCCACGAGTGTGACACCCCCCTGAGGAAGAGTAACTTCAGGGTGCAGCTCTTTGAGGATCCTGCTGTCGACAAGGAAGTGGAAATTCGGAAGAAAGTGCTGAAAATGTGAGTGCCACCAGTTAAAAGAGCAGAAGGTTGAGGTGTTCCATTCATCGCAATTTTGAAAAATTGACTTCTCCAGTAGCACAGAGGAGATAATGTTTTTTTCTTTTAAAAAAAGTGGCAAACCATAAAACTGACTTCCATTTATCATGGAGGGATTTCAGAGCATCTGATTTTATGCAACAACTGAGGGCTGAATTCTCAGTATAGCCTTGAGGGATCCCTGCTTAGCATTAGAAAGCGTTGGGTGTTTCTATGTGGCCTCCTTTGGCAGAGACTTGGCTCCTGAAAGGAGATGATGAGACAGTGAGCAGTACAGCTGCTTTCCCTTTGAGGGGATGAACATGGGAATGGGGCAAGAAACAGGACCTTGATTGTTTTGTTCCCTGGGGACCTGTTCAGAGAGTTGAAGGCCAGTTCCCTTCAAAATCAAAATGGGCAAAAGAGTTCACATTGTTTTTTAACTTCACACAGCGATTGTTAGTGGAAGTGGTTCCTTATAAGCCTGGAGTTACTGGTCTGTCATGCAGAAAGCTCTTGGAATTGATATAAATGGGATCTGAAACTGCATCTCTCTCCTTGTGGCCAAGAAACAGCATTTTGTAAAGGAGAATAAGGGAGCCAGTGGCGTTTTGATGGAAGAGGGTCTGAGATGTAACAAACTCAGAGTGAGTTGTCTGTGCAAAAATGAAAGTACAGGTAAATTGTAAATTGGGCAGCCTGTATCCAAGACTTAGTACAGTACTAAATGAATCCTGTGATGTTATTGAAATGTGGGGCAACTGCAGTGCCAAGGTGGTGATGTGGAAAGCAATAACAATTTTGATGTTGAATTTTAAAGTCCTACTAAAGTTAAGAGAAGTCAAACTGGAATGGAGTCAATTGAATTGCCTAAACATGGAATGAAGTTTTGTAAGCAGAAAAACCATTGGAAGATGTTTTCCTACTTGGGTTTGCCAGATTAGTTTTTAGGAGGCAGAAAAATTGCCCCCAAATTGGAATTTGGCCTGTGTTCTTGGGGTCAGGTTTTTATACTCCTGGGTGTCATGGTCCATGGAGCAGGCAGAATCTCAGCCTTTTATTTTCTTGAGAAGCAAGTCTACTGTCTTGACTTCCAGAGGCTCTCCATGTTCCAGCCAAGTTGTCTCTTCATCTTTTTACTTTTTCCAGCTATGTAGAGGTGATTATGAGTCCTGGAATGGTCTGTTGATATGAAATGAGATAATTGTGCAGCATTTTCAGTTTGCTGCTGACATATGCTTTCTGTTGTTGGCACCAAGCCAGATGTTTTTTTTCCCTGATACTTCAAGAAAAGCTTTTTTTTTCCTGTGGGTATTACTGTTGTCTCTGAGGTTGACTGGGAATTGTTCTGTCTTGGCCTCTGTGCCCATGTTTACCTGTAACCCTGGAAAAGGAGCTGGCAAACAGTAGAGACAGGACTGATTTATGCCAGGCTGGCTCCCAGGAAGGACTCTGTGCGTTGGTCAGTTTGGGAGCCACAAAACACAGAGTTGATAAAACTAGATCAATACTTTATCAGCTTGCAGCAAGAGCCTCATTGAATGGAAATTGCATCTGTGTGTGTTGTATAAATACTTCTTTCTCTTCTCTCAAAAGATACAATAAAAGAGAGGAAGACTTTCCAACTTTAGATGAATATAATGATTTCCTGGAAGAAATAGAAGAAATAGGTAAGTCTTAATGCTTGCATTTTTGATGTGCTGTGCTGATGAAACCACAGGCTTTTATCTCCTGACTCTCTGCTGCCTATGAGAATGTCTAACTTGAGTTTCTTTAATAGGATCGTAGTATCACATTTTTATCTAATTATTTTTTTCTGCACACTTTTAATCATATTTACTGAGCTGTAGGACGTCATTAAGTAAAACTTTTTATCTGCCAGGGAAAAAAAACACAATCCAAAGAGGAAGCAGTGCTTCATAGCTGGAAAAGAAAAGCTTGCAGGGTACTGTCAGTGCTGCACTGGCAAAGATTAAACAAAGAGGAGAAACTGAAATTTTCATTATATGCCTCCATTAGCTTTATCTACCATGACAGAAGCCATATGGTGTCTTTCATCATTTTTGCTTCTGCAAGTACAGTAGTTGAAGCTGCTTTGAAGCTGATGACCTTACATACCATTGTGGTAGCATTTCATGTTGCTGTGCAGAAGGAGAAGGTTTAGGAACAGACGCTGATTTCTTTCTCTTTGGATTAGCTGAAGCAGAACTTTGCCCTTTGGGGAAAAGACAATGTTATCAACAGAGTTTATTTTCTTCTTAGTTAGGGTGACTTGTGATTTATGGTGGAATGATGGATTTTGCTTAGAAAAACAAGGATGTGTTCAGAGGAGTGACTCCTAAATGGTTTTTTTCTTGGATTTTATGAGCTTTTGAGGCTTTCCTTTTTTTTCTTGACCTGGAGGAAGAAGAGATGACTTAGAGCATGAAGGAGGGGCAAAGTAAATGTGATTTGAAGGAAAACATGAAGATACCACTCCCCCTCAGTTTCTCAAAGGAGCCCTTGCTCCTCTTGGCACTGTGGTGTTTTGTAGAAGTGTATCCAATACATTGGCTGCTGTGAGTAATGTGTCATGTTTTTGTTGGAATCTGAAGGCTGAGGCTGGAGAGCCAAATTGTGTGGCTGGGAAACACCAGTCACTCTCACACAGGTCCAAGAATCTGGAGGAGATGATGTGGGTGTAGTTCTGTTTGTGTGTTTTTTTGGGTGGTGTGGGGCAAGGAGGGGATGAATAGGAAGAATGGTTCCATCTTGCCCAGAGGATCCTGGAAGAATCCTTGTGCTCATGGAAAGGAAAACTGCTTCTCCTTTCTGTATCATTAAATGCAGTTTCTCACTTGCTGCTGTTGCAGAGTTTTCAGCATTTGCAGCAAGGGAGTTGAAGTTTTGCCTGAAACTGCCTGAACCTCATGAATTTGCTTCTTCAGCTCTTGGGATTGGGTGGTTCCATTTCAAATGCTTTCAAACTGTGCACTAGGAAGAAGCAGAAATCCAACAGGTCTTGGTAACCTTGTGAAAAAGAGCAAATTTGCCAATAATTATGTTGGCCCTGCAAATGCATAATGAAGTTTTATAGAGTTGTTAGGAATTGGAGTTACTTTTCTGAGAGGGATACCTAAGATACTGAAGGGAATAGGAAGTCTGATTACCTCTTAGTTTCTTCATGTGGCAGCCAGAGTGATGAAAGCAGGGGTACAGTCAGGTTCACTTATGATCTAACTCCAGGCAGATCCTGGAGGACAAGTTTCATTCAACAACACTACTTTAGGCAAGAGTTCAAGCTGCCAGGGTGGGAAGGTAGGGAGGCAGAAATCTGGATTTCCCCTCTCTCCCCCTGCCCCAAACCTGAAGTTTTTCTGTAGCAGGGTCAAAGTGCAGCTTTGCCTTGTTTTCTCTTTGCTGAAAAATTTGTTTCTTGAGTTGTTGTGGGGATTCAAATGAAGACATTGCTTAGCAGAGACAAAATGTAAGGATCTAGTATGGTTGTACTTCATGTGACCCTGCACAATTCTGTTAGTTTTTCCACATATTGGCAGTAATTGCACTGTCTTATTCCATTGATGTAATATATGACCTCACTGGAATCACATTTTCCCCCTTCCTATCAGGCATGTTGTACCTACAGATTTTTTCTATTTAAATAGAACAGTTGGGTGGCACAGCAGAAGTGTGTGTGTGGGAAGGTCAAAAAAACATTAGAGTAGTCACCTTTTAAGATTTGTGTTATAAAAAACACATTTTTGAAGTGGTTTAGAATGTAGCCACTAAATAATGCTTTGGGCTAAAATGTGTTATACAAGGCTTTAAATAAAAACCACATTTTAAAGAAAGTTTTCCCCAGAAGAAAAATCACTTGGACAATTTGTGAACATTGTAAACACAGTTTGTTGTCATTAACAGTAGGAAGAAAAATAAAGGGAAAGGGTTAAAACCTACCTTTGGGAAAGATGTGGACAACACCTACCTGGATAAGTGAAGTCTGGCCCATATGATGAGAGGGGCAAGGTTAGATCTTGCTGTTGCTGAAAGTTGCAGTCTCTGGACATAACAGCAGTTTTGCTTATGCTTTCTCCAAGGTTTTCTTCTTCCCCAAGTGTCTCTGTAGCCAGTTTTTCTGAGCCCTGTGTGTCAGCTCTCCCAGGCAGGATCTGCATTCACACTGCCTGGCACCCTGTTCCTGGGACCTGAGTGAGGCCCCCAGGCATTACCACAACAGGGTTGTTGCAGTAATTATTGCTTTTTAAAAACATTCAGTACAGTCAGCTTGGAAGGAGGCTGCTGTGTTTGTGCCTTTTGGATTCCTGTATCTCCTTACTCCTCTAGGACTTTATGCAATACCAGCTGCCTCGTGCCTTGTCTTGCTGAGAACATTTATCTCACAAGTAATCCTTGGGTAGGAAGGGTTTTAGTATCTGTGATCACTTGTGGTTGTGTTGTTTTTTCTTTTGTGGTTTGGTTTTTCTTCCTCTGTGTGTGTGTGTGTTCTCAAGGATGGTGTTGCTGGTCCTGACAAAGGCAATAACCCAACTGGAAATTGGGAAGCTTTGTCTAAGATCCATTTCAGTCTCATGTGAACAAAGATTTCACACTGTTCCAGCCAAAATTATTTTTCTTAGACTGGTGGGGCTGAGTGACTTTAATCATTCATTACTATGCTAAGGTAATTTTCTGGAAAGTTACTGACTCAATAAAAGACAACTGAGGATAGACACAGAAATAATTATTAATACCTAAGTAGACTTTTCTGTCTTATCTATGGGTTTTCTTTTGTTTGTGACAATTTTTTTTTGTTACAGTCACAAAAATGTTGTTTGGAAGGGACCTGTCTATTAATCTTTTCTGCACTCTGCCCCTCTCCTGCCTCTCTTGAAAGTACAGAGACCAGGCATTAAAAGCACCAAGAGAAGGTGCCACAGGAGCCTGGGGCTCACTGGGCAGAGAGAGGGTGAGGTTTTGTCCACCTTCATAGTGCTCTGCCTACAGCAGTTGCTCTTCTACTATTCCCAATCTCTGACTGGGGTGTTATGAAGATGATGATTAAGTTCTTGTTTTTAGTGGGATGGGAGCAATATTGTTTATATCAATTTAATACTAACATGTTTTAGTCTGAAACGAAAACAGGGAGATCTTGATGGACTGAGAGTCCTGCAGTGCAGTGAAATTCATTCACACTGTTATGTCTCTGGACAAATTGTTGTGCCATATAATTAAAATTTCTCTCATGTTCTTTTTTTATAGCTAGGAAAATATTTCTCTATTTGTTGTAGAATTGCCTAATGAATGTTGTTGTTTGGAAAAGCAGGGAAAGTCTCCCTGTAGAGGCTGAATTTCAGAAGTTGGGAGTTTTACCTAAATAGACTGAAATGTTTCAGAAAAACACAATAGTCTTCCTGTTACACTTCAACAGATGTCTCAAGGCAAGTCATTTTATAAACCAACCAATGTGAGATGGATAAGTAGATAAATAATTGTTGCATACAAAACAGCTTCTGTTTCTTTTCCCTGAAGGGTTTCAGGCCTCTTATATCGGCTTATGCTATATTTCAACATGGACAAAAATAAGTCTGTCTTCTCTTTGAAACCTTTTCAAACCAGCCATCTGCTTTGCCACTCATATTCAGATCTACACCAATATTTTTTCAGGGTAGGTGTGGCATGTGAGTTAGGATTTTTAACCCTTTCTGGTTCTTCCAGTTTTAGAAGGGTTTTTTGTTGTGTTTTTGAAAGAGGGAAGAACTATATTTAAAATAAATTTCTGGCAACACTCAAAGCAGACAAAATAGTGATGCACAGTCATAAGTAAAATGTAACATTTCGAGTATTAGCATCTGTATTCCTTGATTTGATACTTGTTGGTTTTTAAATGCCAGGAAACTTGTGGAGGGGACAAGAGACAGAAATAATGTCTTAATTATTTTTTGTGGCCTAGTGCCCCTTGCAAAATAGACTTGTCAGCTGCAATTGCAAGGACACAATGGCAAGAACTTGTATTCTATGAATATTGATGAAAAGACATTTGAAGCTCATGAAAAATTTATTAGAAAGTATGTTAAAAGATGTTTGGGTGACTTGTTGGCTGCTGGTAACCATGCAGTGTCAAAGAGCAGAGTGTGCTTTGCTGCTGGGTGCTGATTGTGGGAGGAAAGCTGCTGTTTTCATGTGTTTTCATGATGTTGATGTAGTGACATCCAGGTTACACTGCTGCACTTTCCACTGTTTTACTTTTTTTCTTTTTACACTCTTTCAACAGCTGGTTTTTTACACGTTTTTACAACTGTTACAATAAAATGTAGCTCTTGAGTATTTTCACTCTTAAAACTCATTAGTGACTCAACATCAATATTTACTGGGACAAATCTTCTCTGGCCTTTGGGGGTACTGGAAGCTTGGTACTGGTTGTTGGTGTCCTGCTGTATCCTCCAGTGACAGAGCAGAGTCAGCATGGTATGAGCAGATCTGGCTGGTGAGAGGGTTATACCTGTGGTTTGGTTCCAGCCACAGCAGGAAAACAAGAGGAAATAAACAGTCTTTCACTTTTTTTCTGAGCAGAGCAATGGACTTTTAATGTTCCTGTGCAGGTGGCTGCTGAAGATTTCTCAAACATAGATGCAGAACTAGATTTCTTTCATGGAAATGTTGTTTCCTAACAAGTACCAAAATAAATCTGTGTTTGTAAGTATTGCTTGATAAAGGCACAGATGTTTAAAACTTGCCTGCTCTCCCCTGTATGAGTTTTAATTCTTAAGCTAATTTTTTTACAAACCAAACTGGGACTAGTTGAACCCATTAAACATAATTGAGAAAGGAGTAAAAAAACAAAAACCTAACCCTGAATGTTTCAAGCAGCAATAGCTGCAAAACAGAGCTCATCAGCTTATCACTGGATTTATTTTTAGAGAAATACTCAAGATGTTCAGGAGCCTGAGGGCAATTTGTCATCTCATCTTGCTCCTCCTCTTGCACCTGAAGGTGGCATCTGGGCATCCTGCTGGCACAGCATGTCTCATGTGCTATTTCTTCTTTGTGTCGTCATTGAAGAGTTCAGAGAGCTGGTGTGTGGATTTAAGTTGTAGGAAGTGCTGACATTCCCATGCAGCTGCTGTCACTGCAGAGCCCTGGGCTGGTTGTGTGCCAGCATTTTCACATGACGATTCTTCTCTGCCCCAGTGCTCAAAGATTAAACTGCTTGTCAGTTTGGAACTGTAGGCTGGAAATTTGGAGGTCAGATATTCATTAAAAATCCATCTCCATTAAAATCCCCCAAATTTAGACTGAAGTAATGTGTTTTTCTGAGGAAAGGTTGCTACAACCAGAAAGTGTGTGTTTGTCGCGATATGAAATAGGAAAATGTTATGCCTTTTGAAGGGAGAGAAAAAACCCTCAAAAGATTTGGAATGGGTGACTTGCTTCCAAAAACCAAGGAGCTGGACTTTGGCTTGTTTGGGTTATGGCAGTGGCCAGAGGTTCCATCTGAGATGAGATCAAGGCCACAAGGGGTAAGTGCTGTATCTAGCTCTAGTATGGAGATACAGCAGGTGATTTACAGGAGAAAGGGAGCTTTAGTCTCTTTCTCCTGGTTTTTACTCCCATGTAGAGGCCCAGCAATCTGCCCAAGAACAGTAACAAAGTTCAAAAAATGAACTTGAGTGTTGATTCCCAAATTCTTAAACCACAAACTCAGCCTCCATCTTAACACCTTCCTTCTGAAGTGAGGATGCTGGATGGGGATGGAAGAGGTTGGCTGAGTTAGGAGCCAGGCTGAGTTTAGTTGTCAGTCCTCCTGATACTTCTCATTATTTGGAAAAGAGGGGGAAAACAAATATTGCATTTTGGGGTTTTTTTGCTTAAAGTTAGGGTTCTCTTCAGCTGTATCTTGGTGAGCCCTTTTTGTTGCAGTTTGAGGAAAATGAATGCTTACAGTAAGAGTCAGGTGATGTGGTGATTCAGTGCTCCTGGAAAGAAAGTATTCCTTTTCCCATCTGCACACTTGCATTACTTCCCTGGTACCACCACTGGCATTGCCCCTGACCCCTTTGGTGAGACAGTTCAGGTTACTGGAGAGTTTCTGCTGATGGTGCAAAGCATCCAGGGATGTTCTGGAGTCAGAAAGTGGAAGAAGGAGTGAGGCCTGTGCCTGGGGAGAGGCACCTAAGAGTTGGGAATGCCCTTTTGGCAGTGGTGAGCTGCTGTACAGCTGAGTTTGTAGAACTGAGCTGTATCCCACAACTGTAGTGTTTCAGACCTTCCCTGTTTTCTCCCCCTTCTCCCATTTGCTCCTGGCTTTGATTTCTTGGTGCTTCTTTTGCTGCTTTCAGTTGATTTGCCTGTCTAGGTAATTCATTATTTAGTTTGCCTAGAACCATTCTAGTGCTCATTTGTACCGTGTTACCTGTGGAGAGGATGAAAGAAAGGATATAATCTTCCTCAAACTGAGATATGAGCTATCCTGATGAGTAACAACATACTTCCTGCTGCTTCCCTCTGTTGCTCCCTAGCAGCCTTGCTGATACAAATCACTTGGCAGTGGTGCATGTGCCCAGGGATGGTTTGGCCCTGGCTGCCTAAAAGCCCAGGAAGAGAGAACTCAACCAAAATCTTCCAAGTCCCATGCTGGTGTTTTCACTACAACCTCCTCCCCTGCCTCGGGGTCTCACTTGGCACAGTCACTACGTGGTTGTTTCCTTGTGAGGGATTTATCCAACGGCACTGCAAATTTCTTTGCTGCTCTTGCAGCCACCTGACAAAGCTCTTGGAGGCTTTGAGTGCTGCATTTTGTCAGTGTTCAGTAGCTTTAAGGCCATGGGCATGAGCCCAGCATCCACTCTGGACAGTGCTCACCAAGTGACTTCCCAGTGATAGCAGCTCTCAGTTGGAATTCCCTTGACCCACAACTGAACCAGTGACCTAGAGGTGAAAGGCTGAGGCATTGTATCAAATTACTAATCATCCAGACCATCTACATCTTTCAAGCTGTTGATTATAGAAACTGTTCAATTTCTTGAGATCTCTGCTGTGCCATGTGTAGATAATTGGGAATGTTATGCTAAACTATGGAGCTTGCTGGCCAACCCTGCTTGCTCATAATTATATGAAATGTAGTCTGTCACCATTGGGAGACATCAAAAGAATATCAGCTAACCTATTAATCTGGAATCATCTGTACATTCCTCCTAATAAAGGTAATTGTAATTGACGCCCTTTAAGTTATCCAGCAATGTGAACTTTTTGTACCTGAAAATTCAGTCTTTGAGCATTAGATAGTCTTATGGAATGGTTTAATTTCTAACCTTGTCTCAATATATATTTGTGTTTGGTCTAATTTAATTTTACAGGAATCACTATGTTCTTAGCTGTAACTGCTACTTGAAAAGGTCTGTTTTATGAATAATATGATGATTATTCATGTGTATCATTATCAGTATCATGAAATAGGATGCAAGACTCAAATTTTACTCTCCAACAGATATGTAGACCTAAAGGAACTCTACTGGCTTCTGTTAAAATTTGAGGTGACTTAGCAGATTGTTTCTGTCTTTACAGAGCATGTTTAAATAAATTCCATTACTGCAGTGTTTATATCTGGTGCTAGAAGGGTTAGAGAACATAAGAGTAGTATTTCTTTGTCATAGTCATGCATGCTGACCTAATACTTTCTGTCTTATAATATTTATGCAGTATTTAACTTGACCAACAATGTGGACTTGGAGAACACCAAAAAGAAAATGGAGCTGTACCAGAAGGATAACAAAGAAGTCATTCAGAAGAATAAGTTAAAACTGGTTAGTTGACTTTTCTCCTGTACCATTTTTATTCATTAGTTAAAGATTTAAAGGATTTCTGAAGTGAAGTACTTGCTGTAGTGTCTTAAAAACGAATCAAAGCTGAAAACACTATGCAGATTTCTCTTTGTATTTAAATATTTAGATTGATAGTTGAAATGCAGTTATGCTTTATTTTGGGAAGGGCTTGAAAAGAAGGGTAGGCAGTGAAGACTGTGTCTAATACATCGCCACTGCATGCTGGCAGTGTCATTGGACAATATCCAGGAGAGATGAAATTCATTCCTGTACCAGGACAATCGTTCCTTTCTCGTCCAAAGGAAAAAAGGAATCCAGACACAGACATTATGGAGCTCCCAGGAGAGAGCTGTAAAACTGAGGGAAAGCACAGGTCTGGTTTATGCAAAATTCAGAATGAAAGATGTTGAAACAAATGTTAAAACTTTTGTTCAAGAACCGATAACATTACATCAGGGGTATTGTATATATGATCTGTATGCAAAACACATGGTTCTTTGAAGATTCATTCATTAAAATATGGCTCGGGTATCATTTGATTCTTTAAAATAAACTTGCAAGCATTTATTCATGTAAGAAGAGTTTAATCTGTTAAATATTTTTTCAGTGTAAAAATACACACAGTTATCAGCTCTTGAAGGAAAATGTCTGCCTAGAGGGTGACATGGCAAGGTTTTGTGTTTGTATTACAGTTGCACTAAGGACTTGCTTTCAAATCAGTGGGGGTGAAATCCTCACTCCCCTGAAGTCTGTGGCAAAACTCTGAGTGATTTCTTTAGCTCTGGGATTTCACAGGAGGAGATTGGAATCTGAAAAATGTTTGTTTGAACCTCTTCCTTTTAAAGGCAAGGAAATTTCCCTAGGGGTCCATCTCTGATCTGTTATCCTGTCTCTGACACTGTGCAATATCCTATGCTTCAGAGCTTGAAGAGACCTGCCAAAGCTTTGGCTGAGTGTAGCTGCAGCCCCGAGGGTCACTGTGAGAACAGTGTGCTTTGCCTGCAGCCCGTCTTCCCTCCGTGGAGGTGACTCAGGCAGCCTGTGCAGGACCTGTGTGATCCTGCCAAGCAGCACCATAATACCTTGTGCCCACCCAGGCCCCCCAGCACTCCTGTGTCCTGCCCTCTACAGTCCTGCTGTGCTGGAGGTTCTCTGGTGAGAGCTGGACAAGCTTGTGTGAATCCAGACTTGCTGGAGATATTTCTTCTTTCTTTTCCAGCACTGGAAACATTCGACTTTTTCAACAGTTGAAACATAATAAGAGACTTGACACAATGGCTGTTGCAAAAGCTGTGTGATCTTGCCCCTAAATTTATCCCTCTCCTAAAAGCTGAAGGGGTGATTTCTCTCTCCAGCCCTTCTTGGCAGGTTTTGGAATGTCTTTATTCCATAAATGGTAAAAGGTGTCCAAGTTTCTTGCTTCTAAACCCCTTATGACCAGTCATTGTCCCTTCATTGTTGGAGTGACATAAATTTTTCTCTCTTTTGTAACAGCTTGCTTCTAAGGAATATAGGCATCCTGTCCCTTCTGGTGTTTTTGTTACTCTGCCTGTTCCAGTTTGTGTTTGGGAAGCAGAAAGGACCAGAGTTGAACACAGTATTGTAGCTGAGACCTTAATGCCTCTTGTAAAGAAACTCTATTTTCCCATCTTTACTGGAAATGATCCTAAATGTGATCCTGAAACTGTTCTTCACTTGTAACACTGTCATACAGGAGTCTCACAATGAGTAGTGGTATATCACGTTTTCCTCCTCTTTGGTTTCTAACTCACAAATGAATGTCCCAAAATCTGTGGCTTTGTAAGTTATTTTGATCTCCCTTCTGCTACTCCTGTCCTCATGAGTGTGTCATTTTTGCAGATCAAAATATTAATTTAATGAATAAGTCACCTCGGGATTTGAATAACTGCCTGTTCTCTTGTCAGCACAAGCCATATTTGTCATCTTTGTGGCCAGTTCTTGATGACTTTGTAACTAATCCATCATTAGATCTCTAGGTTTTACCCAGGACCATGCAGAGAAAAAAGTTTAAGTAGACAGGTTTGGAAAAGAAAAACATGAAGAACTATTTTAGGTTGTCATTATAAATTGATTTTTATATATAGATATTTATATGCACTAGTTATTTATATAAAGCCATGCACTTGGAATGAACTACAGCTTTCCTGAATGTGCCTTCTTCCTTAAGTATCTGCAATTCTCCAGTCATAGGGTAACCTGTTACTTCCTGCTTTGTCAGTGGATGTTTCATTTCACTTGCTGTTTTGTGCAGTCTTGAAATAGTTTTGTCTGGGTTCTGTGATGCGATTGTGCATGTGTTCTTGACTGTCCTTTCCTGAATGTAATGAAACATCGCACTTTTTATTTTCTTCTTACACTTGCCATATTGAGTTTACTCCAGACTTCATCATCATCTTTTTCTTCAGATGCTGAGACACAACCCTCACTGCCTATTGAGCTTGTCTCTCTTACTGTTCTGTTTGGTCTTCCTTTCAGGAAGAATTTGATCTGACATGATAACTCTTTTCCCGTAGTCTTGGTCTGGTTTAGGTTTGTATATCAGTTGCCTTATTTCTGACTATAATTTTTCTGGGCTGATTCTTCAAACGGGGTCTGTTGGCACTTCCCACAAGTTTTCATCTGTTTCAGTTCAAATTCCAGGCAGTCTTTGGACATAAACACAAGAGAGCCTTGGAACATCTTAAAGACCCTGAGCTCTTCAGTTCTGTTGACTGAAAAACTAAATCCCTTAATTCTTAAAAATAACCTCAGTTAGCAACTTTAGGATTTTCTTTTAGTTTTTTTTTCCCTTTTATTAAAATGCAGCGACAGCCCTGTAGCTGGTCACTGGTTGGTCACCAGCTTTTTACCAGTGTCACTGCTGGTTATGAAATGGAAGCAGCTTCTGTTGTCTCAGTGGCATGTGATGAGATCTGTCAGCTCTTGCATCCAGGAGTAACTGAGCCTCACTGGAACCCATTGGCTTGGTCTGCCTGGTAAAGGAATGTTTTTCAGCATATTCTGCCCTATATCAGATAGCTGTACTTTATGATATAACGTCACAATTGGATCAAAACTCTTCTAAGCTCTTGGCTACGATGATGTTTTGATGAAACTGCTTCCATCAACAAATCATCCATTTAAGATTTATAAAATTTTAATTATCTTTTGTGATTTTTATTGCATCTGCCTTTAGTATTTTTGCTGGGAAAGATCTGAGAAATGTTTTCTCTGCTTTCCCCTGTTTCTTCTTGCAACCAAACTGATGTTCTTTTGGTTCCTTCATCTGTACTAAATTGTTTAATCCTTTTGTTTTCCCCTGTCTCTGAGCCCTCTTCTGTTTTTTAATTTCACTGTGATTTTCAAATACTTAATAGTTTACAGTTAAAAAAAAGACTTGTTAAGGAATAAATCTGTAACAAAACCTAGTTATTTTGTACTAGTAATCGAGGTTATAGGAAAAATTCCTTATTTTTTGAGACTGACATTTTTACAGCTTATGCTTCAATATTTTAACTTACAAGCTTCTCTATTAATATTCAGATCTGTAATTTCTTGTTTTTCTTCTACACCACTGGTAAGCACAGTGTGCTTTGCACAGAAGATTCAGCTGATGAGGGATCATCAACTGTTGCGGGATGATGATCAGGAACAACAGTATTGTGGAATTGTGTTTTTGGTCAGTCTGCTTATACCAATTGAGTTTGTAAGGTGTGCGGGAACAGAGGGGTTCTTTTTAGGGTGAAGGTGTAAGGAAAATCTCTTGTCATTCTCTAACATGTAAAGAGTTGGATCCAGACTGCAGAGAGCAACAAGTTAAAAATCTAACTTCATACTGGGTGATAAGAGGAATGTGGTAGAATAATCATCCATAATCACCTTAAAATTCTACTTTTAAAGGTGGAATTTGTCTGTAGGCAGTGGAGCTGTGGGGTTGCTCTAAACCCATTTCTGATTTCCCTTTCAGACACGGGAGCAGGAAGAGCTGGAGGAGGCTCTGGAGGTAGAGCGACAGGAAAGCGAACAAAGACGGCTGTTCATACAGAAAGAAGAGCAGCTACAACAGATGATAAAGAGGAAGAATAAACAGGCACTCCTGGATGATCTGGTGAGTAACAAAACCAGAGGCTTTGAATGCTCAGTAGCAGTACACTGACATTCATCCTCATCACAGTTAACTGTGCGGAATTAACACATCTGCCCATTTCCCTGTCTTGCTGTGTTTTGTTACTGTTCCCTCACCTGTTACTCATTTCACTGTTGCAAAAAGCTCTGGCTTTGTTAAGCTGGATGAAGAGTGCATCTGGGATTCATAGACTCAGTTGGACTTCCTACTGTTGGCTTCTTAAGCAGTTCTGAGTATTGGTTTGATACTCTGGTGTGTTGAAGCAAAATGGGTCATGAGGAGCTACTTCATGAGCTCAGCCACCTCTGCAGTGGAGATGGTGGAGAGCAGGGGACAGGAACCTCATGAGTTATTTGAGCATTGGTCAACCCACCGAAATGATAGGTGGTCCCTTTGCATTCAAACACTACTAAAAGGAAAAGATTTCTTGCCTTGAGTGTGTCATGTTGTCTTACTGAAACTTCTCATGTGTGAGTTGTACCTTTTGAGGTGCACAAAGCTTGAATTTGTTTGAGAGATGTATAGACAGGCAGAGAAAGACTCAAGCTACTCCTAGAAGTCATGTTGAGTTTACTACTGGTTCTGCATAGAAAAGGTCTATAAATGTGATAGTTAAACAAGATTCATAACTCAATTTTTTCAATAGAAGTGTGTGTGCAGACGTGTATACAAGTATTCAGATGCTCATAAGGGCATTCTGTGTATAAAACCTTGAAACAAATCAGAAAAGAGACGCATGTATGCATGCATATGTGTGTTCAGCTATGTCAGTGTGGTTTAAAGCTGCTTGGTATATTTAAATCAGAATTTCTCTTGTTCCAGTGCATCTCACACTAATAAAGTGTTAACTCCTTCTTTGTATTCTCAGTTTTTATTGGAGATACACATGCTTTTCTACTTTTTCTGAAAAAGCAGAGTTCATCTTTGAGCCAGTACAGAAGACACTGACGTGAAGAGACAGGATCAAAGTGTAATTTAGGAATTTCAAGGCCTCCTGAAGTGCTGCCTTCCTCCAAGCCAGGAGTACTGGCAACCTGTTGTTGACTTTCCTGAAAGGAGATGGTGTTTTGGTTTTCTGTAGACAAAAGCAGAGATGAGCAGAAAGGTTCTCTGAAAATCCCCCAGTTCTGTAACTTGGCATCCAGCAGTCTGTTTTCACTATAAAAATGTGCTTTCAGTCCACACAATTAGGAATAGTTTGAGTTGTGGATCAATTAATAAAAGCTCTGTTCTGAATTTGAATTTAATTTCTCAGGATATGGATTTTGAGCTGGTTTCTGGCTGAATAAATCCTATTCTAAAACACACTCTTAACTGACCAGTGGTGATGTGAGTTTGGTTGTTTTATTATTATTTTCTTTAAGCACAGCAGTAGGTTTTACTGGAAACCTTCACCAGATGGCTTGCAGAAAGAATGGTTATAAATAATCCTTAAAACATGATTAACATAGGTAGTTTTAACTGTGATTGCATATGTGTTGCTACTAAAACATATCTTAATATTCTATAAACAACCTAAAGCTGACTTGTAAAGGCTGAGAAAGGAAACTAGGCAGTTTAAAGTTGCCTCTGTTTCTGAGGGGGCACTGTCAACTTAGATTTGAGCCAAAACTTGTTTTGTAATACTAAAGGTTTATAAAACTAGCGCTGAAGTGTTTGTGTAATGACTTACAAAGTCTCTGGAAAACCAGCAGTTGTTAAACAAATAAACATTTCCTATGGTCTCTGAAACCCCTCTAAGGCTCTGCTGCAAATCTGGAAATGAAGCTGATCTTAAGTAAAACTTAATTAGGAAATGCAGCAAAAGCCAGGCATAAGCAGTAGCAGCACGAAGAATTAAATTTTAAAAAATAATCTTGTACTTGTGGGTGCTGGTTCAGTGCTCAACCAACAAGGATTAATTTCTGGCTACAGAGAAACCAAAGGCAAAGCCACTGACCCTTCAGTATTGTGAGTACAGAGGAAGGTGGGAAGTTTGACATTTTACCTGTTGGTTTTGAATCTTTTATTTTGGATGGATCCCCTGGCATGGGCAAGCTACAGCCCAGACCTCCTGGGTTTGGATAATTTTTTTTTCCAGTACTGCCCCTGCCACCAGGCAGCAACAGAAAATTTAAGATAAATTTTGTGTTGTGTAAGTAGAGGTGTCAGGTGTTTTCTTCTTCACAAAGTGAATTTTACCTTTGGTGCTGAAATCCTAATGACTGAGGAGATTCACAGATTCTAAGAAGTATTATTTATGGTGGTATCATATTGAGCAAAGATTTCAAATGTTTACAGAAGTGTATGAGAATACTGTGCCATCTTCAAAGAGTTGATAATTTAGATAGTCCAAAAGGAAGGAACAAGGCACAGAAATGTTTGGTATTTAAAGTGTCTGCAGCAGGCTCTGGTTCCTGGGGATTCAGCCTAGGGAGCACCGTGGGTCCTTCAGCAAGGGCTGGACCTGGGGCCAAGGCTCCATGAACTCATCCTTGGCTGGGAATAGAGAGGGGAAATCCAGTTTGCCTTGGTGGAGAGGTGAGCAAGGCATTGCAGAGGCTCAGGTTTTGCAGGCCACTGGAAGAGCAGTTTGGTTCTTTATCTCTTTTGCCTCTCAGTACTGAATTAGTGAAACTGTATTAACCTTCATTGTAAGTTACCTCTTTTACAGTAAAACCTCTCACTTTAAAAGCACAACACCTTGTAATTTAGACTTGTAGTCTCAATTGCATTTTATATATTATTGGAAGAGTTATATGCATGTTTTGTTTTGGGTTGGTTGTAGATTTTTTTTTTTAAGCTTTTAGACTGCTGTTATCAGGGCTGAGTAAAATATTAAAGCACTTTTTTTATTTGCTGTATGAACTCTCTCATGTGGATACAGAGGATTCTAGATCTGCTCTTAGGTGCCTTTTGTGTTGTGGGGCTTGCATCTTTCCCAGGGATGAACAAAATGGAATTGCAGCACGTGGCAGAGAGGCAGGTTTTCCCTAAGCTGTGGCAAACTTGGAGTCAAGCAAAGAGCAAGATGCCTTAATTAAAGACATCATGTACACTCTTAACAGAACCTTGGGGGTTTTGAGACAAATCTTTCAGAAATTGTTGTGTACTGTTTGTTAGTTTTCCCCTACAGAAAACTGCTGCCATGGGTAAATGCTTGCAGGATTGGAACTTTCACGTGTGTTAATAGTTAACAGAAGGGCCCTGTGCATATTCAGGAGGACAAACAATCAGGATGTGGTGCCTTGCTGGCACAGTGTAGTTTTCTCGCAGTTGTGTGATCTGGTTGCTGGTCATTGTGCAAACTCTTGAGAAGTTAGTACAAAATTGGCTTCCTTGAGTTATTTTATTAGGAAAGCAATAAGAATTTAAAGGAATATTAGAGGACAAAATTACACACAGAATTAATAAGGTTGGAAAAGACCATGGAGATCATCAAGTCCAACCTTTACCTAGGTTAACAACCTATCCAACATCAGTCTAACATCTATGCCATCTAAACCATTTAAACCATCTCAACCATACCACTAAGTTCATCATCCAACCTCTCCTTAAACACATCCAGGGACGGTGACTCCACCACCTCCCTGGGAAGCCCATTCCAGAGGGGTATCACTCTCACTGTGAAAAAGTTCCTCCTGATATCCAACCTAAACCTCCCCTGACGCAGCCTCAGACTGTGTCCTCTCGTCCTGTCACTGGGAGCCTGAGAGAAGAGACCGACCCCCGCCTGACTACAGCCTCCTTTCAGGTAGTTATAGACAGCAATAAGGTCACCCCTGAGCCTCCTCTTCTCCAGGCTGAACAACCCCTGCTCCCTCAGC
>VXBA01006006.1:140506-171182 GCA_013399895.1 Serilophus lunatus
AGGCCAGGATGCCATTGGCCTTCTTGGCCACCTGGGCACACTGCTGGCTCATATTCAGCTTCCTATCAACCAGCACCCCCAAGTCCCTCTCTGCCTGGGCATCCTCCAGCCACACCGACCCCAGCCTATAACTCTGCATGGGGTTATTGCGGCCAAAGTGTAAAACCCGGCACTTGGATTTATTAAACCTCAGGCTGTTGGACTCAGCCCATCTCTCCAGCCTGTCAAGGTCTCTCTGCAGAGCCCTCCTTCCCTCTGACAGATCGACACTCATTCCAAGCTTGGTGTCATCCGCAAACTTACTAATAATGGATTCCATCCCCTCATCCAGATCATCAATAAAGATGTTGAATAAAACCGGCCCCAACACTGAACCCTGAGGGACCCCACTGGTGACTGGCCTCCAACTGGACATGACTCCATTTACCACCACCCTCTGAGCTTGGCCATCCATCCAATTCTTAACCCAGGACAGAGTAAACCTGTCTAAGCCACAATCCATCAGCTTAACCAGGAGTTTATTATGGGAGACAGTATCAAAGGCTTTACTAAAATCAAGATACACTGCATCCACAGGTGAACCAGAGAATGCTTTCCACTCTTCCCTTCTCCCCCAGTATGTTTAATCTGAATTCAACATTCTTAACCTCTGCTGACAGCTGACAGCACATGCTGCTGTGTGGTGGTTAGAGATGTACAACACTTGGAAGAAACACATGTAAACTAGTGCATCTGTGGCCCAAATTTCCTCCCAGTTGTACAGATGTTAGATGCCTGTTATTGCAATTTAGATTTTTGACATCTTCCCTCTCTGCCTCCCAGTTAATCACAGAAATGTGAGTAGGATCCTGTGTTAGTTACATTGGGATTCTGGATGAGATCTTGCCATGTGAGATTTTCCTGCTTTTAACTTGCATTCTGGTTGTAAGATAAAGGGGGTGTAACAAAGAGGCAAAAGCACTGGTGAGTGATATGAAATGCATTAGGAACGTCCAACATTTTACCTTGAGCTAAGTAAAAAAATCACAGTCCGGTTAGTGAAGTTTGTTGGGTTTTGTGAGTTACAAATAGAGTTCATATTTTACTTGGTAAACCATGTTTACTTGGTTCTTTGAAACAGAAGCATATGAGATGTGTGAGGGCCTTAGGAATAAAACACTGCACTAGAGCAGTCCAGGAAGAATCCATCTAAATTTCTTCCCTGCTCTCAACTTTATGGTGGTTCTAGCCAGGAATTCTCAAGGATTTCTGTGTCTGTGTGCATAGTCACATTAGTCTCTTAAAAAATTCCTTGGCCAATAATTTCCTGACTCTCTCAAGAATTCAGTTACATATATGTATGTTAATAATCATTTTATCCTGAGAGTTTAAGTAGTTCATTTGCTTAACTACTCATTTGACTTTATGTATATATATATATATATTTTAAAAAATTGGCTGGCTTCCCTAAAAATAAGTTACTGAAGGAGAAAATAAATATGCTGTTGGTTGCCCTTACAATGGTACCATTGTGCAGAGCAGAGCAAGGATCATTTCCAAACGGCCTCAGGTGAAATCTAATGGGAAACAATTTCAAACTGGTCTGAGTTCATTGGTAGAAAGAATGTGCCTTAGATAAACATCTGATCCAAGTTATACTACTTGGTATTATTCCTTCTCTGATTAAGTTCTAATTTTTTTTTATTTTAATAAATATAGTTGCATTTGCCAGTTGGAATAAGGAGCCTGTTATATTGTCTTTAATGTGGATTCTATAAAAGTGGTTGTTTGCAGGTTACTCTGATTTATGGGATTGCTGCAGCTTTTTCTTATTACTGAAAATGATCATTTTATGGGAAGTGTTTCTTGGAGGATACTTGGCATTACACTGCTCTCCCAGTGATGGCCTTGCAGATCCAGCTTACAGTTTTAAAGACTATGGAGTGTTAATTAATATTTGTTTTGGTTTAGCATTCAAATTTGTTCCTCATATGTTCACAGGAGAGCTCCGACCTTCCTGCTTCGCTGCTTTTAGCTCAGCATAAGGACAGATCTACTCAGCTGGAAATGCAACTGGAAAAACCCAAACCTGTAAAACCAGTCACGTTTTCCACTGGCATCAAAATGGTAAGACTTGCTCGTTTCTGTTTTTAATGCCTTTCAAAAGACCAAGCATTTCCTCGTGTGAGATTCAGAGGTTATCTAAACCTGAGTAGGACATTATGTGAGATACACTGTTCTCTTGCAATTAAATAAGTAATTAATCAAAGAATTTCATCATTCTGCTAGTTGGAGTATTGAGATGACCCACCCTCAAGAGTCATCACAAATACATGAAACATTTTCATTGCATAGCCAAGCATTACCTCTCTTCCTGTGTCTCCTTGAATTATTTTGCTTGTGTGTACCAATTCTGAAAGTTGAAATTTTGGAAGTTCAAGAATAGGCTTCACTTTCTTCAGGTTTACTTTAAGCACTGGAGTAATCTGTGAGTATGAGACTGACAAATCTAGAAGATGCTGCCAAGTTGAGGATTCTGTTTTCATTGTTATTTAGCTCAGAAAAACATCAAGTATTTTTGCAAATGTGTCAGCATCCCTGTTCTCTATCGTGACATGGTACAGGTACACATCAGCCTGTGTGTAAATGTAAAGTTGGGGGTGGGAGCACAAGTTACTGATCTCTTCTGCACATTACTGGTTCTCTGGTTTGGGTTGTCTTAAATCTCTGTGCTTTTTTTAGACTTTGTATTTTGGAATTGATAGTGGTAAATGGTGTCTTGAAAGTGATCTTTCTACCTTTCTACCCTCCTCAACAAACCAAGATAGCAAAACAAAAACCTTTGCATCAAAGTAGTTTCCTTTCTGTAATTGATTTATTTTTTGCCAGGAATATTTGTGTTGTGTTCACTACCTGTCAGTGTTCACAATGTAGAAGCATTTGCAGCTTCTACGTTTTTCCAAAAGCAGTGTCAGCTTCTGCAAAGCTGTGCAGATTTTATTCTTTTCCTGTGGTATAACTTGATCTTCTTCCTATTTCTTTTAAAATCTAAGGGTCTTGGGGAGATTGATGTGTCTTGTGAGATACTTTCTTTTTGTGTAGAAATACCAGTGGACAGAAAATATTAAATACTCTGCCTGTACTTTTCCTTGATCTTAAAATACATTGTCAGAATTTCTTAAAGCTGTGGCCTTTCTTCTGGGAAAAGGAAGAAGATAGGCTTATGTTACACAATAAGGATAGTGGAAATACTTTCTAATGCATTTATAAATGAATATTAATTGGAGTATATAGTAGACATTTGAGATCTGCAGCCCTAAGTACACTTCACCCAGGAATAGTGAAAGACTTGGATGAAGAGAATTGTGGCAGCATGACATTCAAATCTTAACATTTGGAGTAATAGGGGATACATCAGAGAACTAATTGTTACTTTATCACATTCAGAAAATGTGAATAGATAAGTTAATTTCATTTGTTCAATTCCAGAAAACAAAAAATACCTTACCCTTACTTAATCCTGAAGTAAAAGAGAGAAATTTACATTAATAGAAATAAATACAAGTTTTTTAACAATAAAGTTAAGGATAGGAGTATTTAAAGCTGGTGGTTACTATTTGTGGAAAATGGATTGCATCAAACAAAAATAAAAGAACAAGTTTTGTTGAGAAAGGTGAATGTTTCTGTATTTCCTTTACAGGGTGCTTGATTTAGTCATTATATGACATTGATTTTTAGAAATGCATAGGCATTGTATGTTATGCAATAATAACAGTATTGAGACTCTGAACAATAAATATTTTTAATGGCTTATTTATAATTCTTAAAGTAGTTGGTTCTGCAGCATGGGAATGTTTCTGTGGGTGTTCTGCTGGGACACAGCTCAGTGCTTGGAAGCAGATGTTGGATTTCTGTGGATGATGTGCAAATTGGCAGTTTACAGGGCCACTTTGACAGGCTGGCCTCATTTGAATGAAATGTGTTTTAACATGGCTAAATGCAAAGTCATAAATTGGAGAGTAAATAACAGGCCCTGTGAAGAGGATTTGGAAGTTTAGCTAAGCAAGTAAACCAGGCTGACCCTTTGCCACAGCATGTGTGTGTGTGGGACCTTGGCTATGGGCATAGTCCAGCACTAAATAGGAAAGGACTTCTTCTGAATGCAGAATTGGGAAGAGTCATGGGCTGGAGAGTTCTGCTGGCTGGATTTTGAGTGGAAAAATTAGAATGAACACAGAGGAAACACAAAAGTCCGAAGGCAGAAAGATCTGCTTTGTGCTGCCTTCTGCCCCTGGTTTAGGAGAGGGTTAAGGTATGACTCAATTTACTGTAAGTACCTCCTTCACACAGGACATGCCAAATCTGAGCAGTGCAGCAGTACATGTAGCAAGAACCAGTAACCTTAGTTTAACAAACACAATCTAAAAAGGAACTGAAGGAACAAATAAGACCTAAAGCTCACAATGTTCCACTGGTTAATTGGCCTCACTGTTAAAGCTGACTGTGGAATGCAACAAAATCTCTGATTCTTGATGTTTTCAGATTAGGATTGAGGTGAGTTTTGGAAAGTTACTGTCATCAAATTCAAGTGGTGGGCTCAGAGCAGAGTTAGTTTTGTGAGAAACAATACTGCCCATGATCTGGTGGGGTGGATCATCTGTGGTGGTGTGTTGTAGTGACAGCACAAGGTGAATTCACACCTGGGCACTAACCTTACCCTGTGCTTATTTCCCAGGCTGAGTTCTTTCTAAGGTTTCCAGATTATTCTAAAAACCTGAGATGCTCGGTCCATTTGTTTTGTGTGGGTGTACACATGAACAAAGGTGGAGCTTTTGTTTGTGCTCTTTATAAAGCCATGGGGTTCACAGCACCTGTATTAGTAGGGGGCAACTCTAGGGGAGTACTGAGACTTTCTTAAGAAGTACAATTCT
The DNA here is from genome assembly GCA_013399895.1 of Serilophus lunatus. Classification (NCBI taxonomy): domain Eukaryota; kingdom Metazoa; phylum Chordata; class Aves; order Passeriformes; family Eurylaimidae; genus Serilophus; species Serilophus lunatus. Next base: position 145,417 of record VXBA01006006.1, read on the forward strand.
AATTAATGCTCTGTTTGGCTCAACAGTTATGCAAATTCAGTGTATTTCTGGGAGAAGTTTTGCGCTCACCGTTTCAGGGTTTTACATTTAATGAATCACAATGTACATTCTTCCCCCTTGCTTTTAGTTTTTCCGTGTAGTTTGGCCACTGATTTTTCTGGTGGGTGTTTTCCTTAATTTTGTTTCAAAAGAAAGGAATCCAGATAAAGCTAGCTGAGGTGCTAGCTAATCATGAGCTGGTGTTTGCACAAAGGCTGTAAAAATATGCCAGTTGTGGCAATCCACTGGTTTGGGGCTTTTTTTTCAGCTTGAACATGAATGTTTTTCCTGGGAAGGCTTTGGTCGGAGATGTTCTTCTGCCTGGCTGCAAATTGGACATGTTTCTCAGGAATTAGGGGGCATGTCCATTCCAGTCTCCTGGGCAATGCTCAAGGAAGTTGGCTCATTTAAGGTGTCATATTAGTGCTGTGAGTTCCTCCACTTGCAGAGGGAGGAGGGAATGTCTGTCACTTTTAAGCTAAGCAAGAGCATCCCCTATAGCACAAGGCAGACAATTAGCTCATAGGGACAGGGTCTTTTTCACTTCTGCATTTGCTAAATTCCTTTTCCCCCCTCCTCCTTTCAAGTGGAAGCTGATTTGTCTCTGTAGTCTGCTCTAACTTTTTCACTAAATTCTATCTTCTGTGCACAAAGCTTACCTTGAAAATCAATCAGTTTGATTTACCTGTGTGAGCGGGGGGGAGGAAGAGCTTCAGAGCTTTCTCCTTATCATATTCATCATATTAAGAGACACACTTTCAATATTTCCGAATATTTAAACCCGTCTTGTTTAATCTCAAATCTGTTTAGAGCTACAAAAGAAAATGTTACAATCGATTGTTGCTGTAGTGCTAAAATTACTATTTCTTGTCAATTCTGGTACTTCTCATTTTAGCAGCTGTCAAAAAGAGCAAAGGTTGTCAGGAATGTTCCAGTGTTTCTAAGGCTTATCGGAGGTGCCGAACAAATCTGAGGTCTGGCAAGAGAACCATTCTTCTGTTTCTTGGTGACTGGAGTGACCATTTCTGGTTTGGAGACAGCTTTAATGGGAGAGTCATTCTGAGGTGTAAAAGATGGCAGTTTGCAAGTGAAACAGGAATTAATTTTGTTACAGGATTTTAGTTTTCTTTTTCTGGCATATACAGGACCGTAGGAACCTTTTGGGTGCTTGTAGATCTGTGCTTGACATCACCGTTGTGATGTATTTAACTCCTCTTTAATTCATTGACTTGGCAACATGAAACCTTTGTCTTTGACCCACCTATTTCCAGGTTTGTAAAAAATCTGAGTACCTTAGGCTCATGCTGTCTCCAGCACATTCCAGACTGTGTGCCCTGTCCCTTTTCTGTTCCTTCCAGTTCTCAGTTCTCCAGTTCTCTTCCCTTGCTCCCTTCCCCCAGCCTCCCAGGACACTTGGCCTCTAGTGATGGTATTCTTCAAGTAATCTCATGTAGTTAAAAAGTCCATTACCTCTAATTGGATTGCCAAAACACTCAGGCAAACAACATAGGGCTCCTCTTGCCTGCTGCCACTTGGGAGAGTTTGCCTTTTTGCATTTTATCCCCAAATACCTCAGAATTAATGTAATGCATCATTGACCTTTCAATTCCTATCATCGTTTTTGTTTCATTACTTAATAGCAGTGGAAATCTTTATTAATAGCAATATTAGTGCAGAGTGCTGCGCATGCTTTGTCATTACCAAGATGGTCTGTGCCCCTCTGAATTTGCAGTTTAAATAGATGTGTCAGGGAGGAGGGAGGGGAAACAGATGCCCGGAGGGGATGTTCTCACCCAGGATTAGGGAGCAGAGCGGGGCGGAAGAAGGAATAGGATCCAGCCCTGCTGAATTCCAAACCTCGTGGCTCTTCCGCTGAGCCAGGCTCCTCTCCTGTCAACAGCACCCCTGAATGGCAGCGAATTAAGAGTGAAATATCTGCTTCAGCTCCTGCTTCCCTGTCCAGATCACAGCCGTGATGTTAAATATAACTTGGTGGGTCTGAAGATCACCCGGATTTATTCCAGTTCTTGTAGTTTCAGGTTATTAGTAGCCGAATGCTGGGGAGAGCTGTGTGCAGTCTGGAGCAGCCAGAGATTGCAGGAGGGAGCAGTCATAGAATCAATATCTCAGAGGAATGGATTTGTATCAGACACAGGATGTCTAGGACACCTCAGGAATACAAGTTACCACTAAGCTGCACATAACAAGTGTTAGGATTTTGTGCAGCATTACACTTGCAGTATTATTCTGATGGGAAATAATGTTTTCATTTTGCATTATGTGGAGCTATTTCTTTTAAAACATTGACCTCATCAGCTCAGGTCAAATGAACTGTTCTTTATTATTGCCTTTTCCTGCAATATTGCTTCCTGTGCAAACAACTCCTGAGCGGCTGCTCCTGTTTTTCAGTCTGTTTCTTTTATAGCTCGTGGAGCAATTATCCAAAATCCTGTTCCAAATGCAAAAAAGTCTGTCAAAATACCTTTTTTAATCAATTGTGCTCCTTCAAAGTTGCTTAGACATATGCCAGGTACTCTGAGGTAAGTGAGGTGCATGTCACACTGTGGTTTAGACTTCAACTACTCTGCAGCTCCCACAGGGGCTTTGCCACCCTGTCTGTGTGTCCAGGAACCTCTTCAGCCTTGCTTTGCCAGTTCTTACTGCTCTGGTTTGATTGGTTGGTGTTGGTGTGTCAGTTGTGGTGGTTTGGTTGTGGTGATTTGGTGTGATTTTTTTTTTTTTAAGTGCTTTTAGTTTTAGCCTGAAGTTAAAGAATAAATAAATCAGTCAAACCCTCCTTCAGTGTTAGCTCAGCTGGTCTGTCTTCAGGCTGAAACTCTTCAGATGGAGTTGATTTCTTTGAGATGTATGCCAGTTTGAGTTCAATTGGTGTTTTGTTTTTAATCTTCGTTTGGCTCATGCTATGCACATTTCTCTTTTACAGCTGGGTGGAATATTTCCCTTTTTACACTTGGTAGTTTAGAATCACAGCAAAATCACAACACTTACTTTCAAGAGGAGCTAGTGTGTTTAGGTGTATCCTTTTGGAAGAGATGTTTGGAGAGCCTACATGTAAAGGCAAATTTTCCAGTGGCACTGAGCATTATGTGGGTCTGTACCACGAAGCTGCTGTGTTGCCCTGACAGCTTTGGTCTCTGCATGAAAATGCTGAGGGAACCAGCATTCCTGCCAAGCAGCTTCCCTGGAGTGGAGATTCATGGAGGGGGGTGTAGCCCTGTGACAAGTGGGATTCTGCAGTTGCAAAGCACCTTCTCCTGATTGGTAGTAAGAGTATGTATTGTGTATTGCTTTAGCTTTGCATTTTTGTCGTCAATAACAGTATCTTGTTTTTAACACTGAGCACTGCATTGATCTGCTGAGAAGGGTACTATTTCTGGGCAGAAGAAAGGAAAAACAAGCAGTGGCTGCAGGATCTTCGCTATCTTTGAGAATACATGGGTACAGAATTCAAGCATATGAACTGAGGGACACCAAAAGTGCTGGTTGATAGAATTCAGATTAGGACTAACCTGCTGGTTTTAAAAAATGATTCACAGTCCTGCAATCCATGTACTGCTCACTCAAATCTCATAGGTTTGTATACACAGTGTGACTGCAACTTCCGAGTGGCATGTTGGGGAATGATCAGCAGTAGTAAATATGTCCTACTAAATCTCTAGCCCTCTGTTTAAATAAAGATGTTTTGTTAAGAGTCAAGCACATACATGCAGAACTGTGCTTTAAGTTTCTGAACTCTGGTTTTGAAGTGTATGCCAGATAAACTTTATTTAAGTGATCTGTCACTGGAATGTTCTCTGTGCAGTCCAGCCCATGGACTGAAGTCTAAAGCATTAATTGGGTTCTGGCTTTACTGAGTAATTAGTGTTATATCAAAGTCCATAAACATTCAGCTCATTATATTGACTTAATGAGGTTTTTTCCTGGAGTAGGTAAGAGATATCTTTGGAGAAAAAAGAATAAAAGTAAATGATAGTATTTGTTATTTCTCTTGTTCACATTTACATAATGATGGCCTTGGAAAAGGAGACTGGATTTTGAAAAGGCAGTTCTATGTCTCCCTGTCTCTCTGCAGGATTTCTGTTTGGAAGGCCTTAGGAAAGATGCTGTAGTCAAAATTAAGCTGTTTGGTGGACAGACATAATCAGAACTGCTTGACCTGATTCTGTTTTATGGTTGGGCTCTCTCATACTGTTTTGTTAAAATAAATATTTGTTCATTTGCTTTAAGGCTCCTTTACATAGCTAAAGCAGTACATGTTTATGTACACATATTAGTATAAATACAAATTAGGGCCATAAGTTTGCACAGCTGTAATGACTGGAATTTAGTAAATGAAAGAGTGCCAACAGTGTTAATTGTACAGCACAACCAATGTACTTGTTCAAGTGGCTGTAGCCAGCAGTGAGGCAGATCTAAGCTTTAGCTGTCACTTTTTGGAATGGTAGTGTTCTTAGGGTTTGGGGGTTTTTGGTGCTTTATTTTGTTTTTTTTTCTCAGGGGGGAGAAAGAGGGTTTAGTGCCCTTTTTGATTTGACTCTTTATCATCAGTTTTCAGGTCTCTCTTCATGCAGCACATTTTTCTGGCCCCAGGAAAAGGCTTGTAGGGAGAAAAGGCGGATGGAAGGGTTCAGCCAGGTTGTCATCTGCTGCCTTGCCTGTGTGGGAGCAGCCACTGGGACAGAGCAGCAGGAACTGGGCTTCAGGCCCTAATGTGGGATGCCCAGATTCCATCCCAAGCACAGCCAGACCTGCCACTACGACAGCACAAAGACACTTTGTAAAGTTTTTTAAGGAAAATGATGTTTAAATCAGCCTGAGATCCTCCTGTTTGAGTCTTACAGCTCTGAATACACTGTTGCTTGAGGAGGTGTTACTGTGAGCAATAAGGAGAGATCTGACTGAAAGAAAGAAGGTGGCTGAGAGGAGAGTCCAAAAAAACAGCTGGCAGGGAAATAAAGAATAATAAAAAATTTCTCAATCATTGTTTGTTTTGGAAAGATCATGCTTGAAGCACATGGAAATACTTTACACATTTGAGAAGTGCTGACTTCCTACATGCCTTGTGAAGGAACAGCAAATCATTCATATAATGTAAACACATTTATAGATTGTTCCAATATAACCTTTTTCAGTGCTGCTGTTCTTTTTAAGATACGACTCATATATGCTCTTTTGATGCTGTACTTTGGTCAAGGGTTGCAAATATCATAAGTGTTAAATATTAGAGTTTGTGCTAAATGAGTGGTGCAAAGTTACTGAACCACACTTTGAATGCAAAAAGATGTTAAATAGTGCTGCTTGATCCACTGTTTAAAAGTAAACATACCAGAAAGAAGTGCTGGGGTGAAAGAGAAAGCAATAGCTTGTCCAAAAGTGTGAGTATAAGTGGTCTCGTTATGTCTTGGTAGAGATGATAATAAAAAATGTGAGCAGACAAAGTTCCTCTGTGAGGATGGAATTTTAAGTCAAGAAAGAAAAATAAAATGAGAAGCTCTGGTGCCAAAATTGTGGTGGGTACTTTAGGAATTGTATAATCATAGTGCTGGGCAGGAGTCTTGAGAGGTCATGGGGTCCTTCTCCCCACTGTGAGGCAGAGTCAGGGGTACTTCATGACAGGGACCTGTTCTTAAAGACCTCCCGAGATGGAGGCTCTGCTGTCACCCTGGCAGCCTCTGGTAGCACTTAATGCCCTTGCTTTTACATTTTAGGGGAAATTCAGTAAATGTGTGTTTCCCTGACCAGATCAAAGTTTATTTTCTGCCTGTGTAGATGCCAAAAGCAGGTTGTTCTTTGCCTCTCTATAGGAAATTACTATGTGCTTGAAAGCACTATGTAAAGTAGGCTTCACAGAACTAAGTATTTTAGAATTTAGATTGAAAATAATAGTTCAGATGCCTTAATTGTCATTTAATAATAAAAACATTGATTTCTTCTGCAAATGGTTGGTAGACTGCCTCTGCTCTACTGACTGGATATGAAATTACATTCATTAGCTAAGAGGACTTTTTAGGAAGGAAAATTCTTTTAAGTGCAGCAGTAAGAACATTTAAAGAGTTGTATTAAGATCAATGAAGAATTTGAAGCCATTTAGGGCAACTAAAGTAGTAAGTTTGCCTATGTGCATAGAAGAATGTGTGACCTCTGCAATGATCCTTTTTCTCTTAGCAGTTGTCTGCATTTGAGAGGGCATTACATGTTTTCTTCTAATCCTTCTGTTGCTGCTGATCAAAGCAGTTCTGTGTCATTCCTTCATCTTCTCCGTTGTTTACCTGGAGGAGCGCTGGTGACCTGGAATAGCAGAGCTGGGATAATGGCTTCACAGATTGCTCTGAGTCAGCAGCCAGTTGAGCTGTGTCTGTTTGTCTTGCTTTGAGAGCAAGACAGGCATGTGTGTGGAGGCTTATCTCCCAGACTAGTTTTATTCCTCGTTATTCCATTTCTCAGTGAACTGGAGTCTGTTTGCTGAGGTCGGGTACACTGATCTCGCAGCACAGATAAAAGATCTCCCACGTGTCCGTATCTCAGGGCCACTTTCAGACAAATTTTGGGGAAGCACAGCCTACATCTGGCTTTTCTGAAGTTCTTGCCAGACTTCAATAGTCATGCAAGGAGAGCCAAGAGGAGGACAAAAGGATGGTCCTGGCAGGAGGTGGTTGCTGGAAGAAACGTGGCAGGGAAATCAGTGCTGGTGGCAGCAGTGGTGCTGTGGTGGGGATGGGGAAGCACGAGGCAGCTGGTGAGATGGATGGAGGAGGAGGTGGGGACTTGGGTGTGAGAGAACATGCAGGGACATTAGGCCATCACCTGAGAGGGTGAGTTGAGGACAGCGTTGGCAAAAAGGTGGGCGTGGGTGGGATGAGATTCTAGGAAGAAGTCTAGGGCTGAGGGGTTTCTACATGAGAATGGGAATTAAAGGGGAGCTGTGGGACAGAAGGATTTAGGGAATCGATGGTTCTGGTACTTATCTGCCTGGATCAGTTTCCTATGTGAGAAGTCTGAAGTCTGGTGGCAGCAGGGGTTTCAAGTGGGACACCCCCACACCTTGTTGACCAAGTGTTCTGGCTGTAGGCAGGAGTGTACATTCAGGACTCGTGTTTCCCACAGCAGCTTCTGTTTTGTTGTTCTCTATTCCAAGGTACACCAGCCTCATGAATATATTAATTCCCTACAAAGAAAAATTCATCAGCATATGTTGATTGATGCTGTGCTCTGTGTGTGTGTGTGTGTGTGTGTGTGTGTGTGTGTGTGTGTGTGTGTGTGTGTGTGTGTGTACCACCTTTCTGCACCTCAGCTCCTGCCTAGGTGAACACAAGAATGTTTGCTGTGGGGTCTCTGAGAAGTCGACTGTTGAGCTTTAAAACAGCACATTTGTAAATTAAAAATGCCTTTAAAAATGAAGTTGTATTTCAAATGAGCTGTTGTGGGCTCTAGTTTTCAGTAGTCATCATTACCATCCAAGGTGCACTTGTATCCTGCTAGGGTACTTGCAGCAAGAGATATTTGGATCAAAGAGACAATCTCCTGTACCAAGGAGACTTCAAAAGTAGATTTCCTCAAAAATGTTTGTTCAGGTGCAGAGGGTGGAAGAAAGGAATACTGTTTTAGGCAGTCAGCATTGTACATCAAAAGGTAAATGTCCCTATATTTGTACCTGGTGTGAACAAAGAGTGTCAGTCAAGGTGTCTCTGGAAAGGAAGAAAGGAATATTGACAGCACTGGCTGCTAATGAAAGAGAAGTTATCCTCATGAAGAAGTACCTTGGTCTCTGAAAGTTTGGCTTATCTTTGTTGGTCTGAAATGTTTTGGATTTGTTGAGGTTTTTATTTTAAAGGAGAAAATCCCTGATAATGGGGTATATCAAAGTGGATAATTGACTAGCTTAGTTTGTTGTTTTGATTTCCCTGAACATAGTTGCTACACAGGTAATTCCTGTTTTTTGGGGGACTGTGAGGCTCAGGTATAGTTTGTGACACATGTTATAGTTCAGCAGAATGTGTGGCAAAGCAGTAAAACCCTCTGCCTCTTGCCAAGTCGATAATAGCATGGTAATAGGCTGTGTTTTATGCAGGCTGCTTTTTTTAAAATATAAAGTACTAAAGAATATTGTGACTGCAGAGAAACCTGCTTTGACTCACTTAGACAAATGTGTGCAGTGGTATGGGCAGGAAATGGAAGGACAGAGAGCACATGTGGAACCATCTATCTAAATTAGCTGGATGGGGGCCAGGAGACTGGAACTTGCAACATTTGCCATGATTAGTAGAAAATGAAACGATGGTTTTGTGTAAGAATAATGTTTCTTGTATTACTCTGGGCCAGTGGAGTGGATCCTGCAGGAGACAGATGGTACAATTAAAGGTGGTGCTTGTGGGGTTGGAGACAGTAGAAAGGTAAAGAGTTTGGTAGGAGGAACAAATTGAAAGTGAGGGCTGTGCACAGGAGGAAAGCAGCACATATTTTTAGGTCTGAGGTCCATTCTCCTGTTTCATCTCTTGAAGGAGAGACATAAATAAATAGAGCATTACTCTCTTCTCCAAATCATAGAGAGAGAATCACGGAAACACGATCGTCCACAAGTGGGTCGGAGGCAGTGCTCCAGTAACCAGGAGCTGCTGGGCTGGGCTCTGTGGATGTGCTGACAGATCCAAAGGGGATGGATGTAGGCACCTGATCCTTGCCATCCTTAGACACTCCTTGGCCCTGGGGCCTGGAGCTGCCTGTGTTTGGGTACCTGTGGGCATGTGTACATGGCTAGTATTAAAAAAAAAAAAAAAAAAAAAAAAAGCCACATGCATCCCACACTGTACATAAGGATGGCCAGCTTGCAATGCTTCCCTGTGATAGGACTTTTGAATTCAGACAAGCAAAGTTTGAGTAATCAATTAGTAAATATTTGAAGAATTTTCTGCCTTTGCAGAAGGGTGGCACTATCTTGGCCCTGCCTGCACGCTGAGGATTCCCCTTTGTGCTTGTTTACCAGAAAACATGACTAGGGTTTTCTTTTAAGGAGAGGAGGAGGGAGGAGAGGTAAAGAGCTTGGCTTGAGAGTGTTGGAAGGATGTAGAGAAGATTGCAGTGGGAGCTTGGTCCTTATTTTGTCTTCACCCATTCAGTTTTGCTTACACTCCTTCATCTGTTACTTTGTGGGCTGGTGCCACATTGAATTCCCATTTAGGTAGAATCTGAAGCCTACACAGGATTAGGCCAAGAGTTTATCTCACTTCTAAAATTTATTTGGAGTAGGGATAAAAAAACCCCACAAAAACAACCCTTAAGATGCAGTTTATACTAAAGCTTAGTGTTGCTTCTGCTTAGTTTCAGTGATAGTGTTGTGTACAGCATTTGCTTTGTGCTCATTTTTAACCTGTTTTGTGTCTGGTTAGTTAAGTGAATTTGAAATGCAAAATTAAACAGGTGTGTCACTTTTAAAGTAATAGAAATACTCTTAAAGGATATTCTACCCATTTAGCTGTTGGTTGCTTTTTTTGTTGGCGTGTAACCAACACCAGCTGTAGCTCATGTGCCAGGTATAACTTTGGCATTAAGTCTATCACCTAATTGGAAAACCTTTGGATTTTTTTTTTTTGCAAAGGACTGTGAAAAAAATACTGGTGGTATCAGGGTTATTTTGTTTGTCATGAAGACCTAAGTTTAAATGCAGTTGCACTTTAATTTTTATTCAATGTATTTATCAAGAGGCAAAGTACATAGCAACTTCAGCTTTTCAAAATGTTGAATTTCTTCTGTAAGAAGAACCCCTCCTTTTAGAACTAGGGATGCTTTATCTTTGCTATTAAACACAGCACTATTATGACCATGCTGGTTCACCCTCTATCGTCTTCTCAGCCCATTTCTGCTCCTTCTCACTGGTTGCCTCGGGCTTAGAAGTGGAGGAGTGGGCTGTGCTGGAGGTGGGAGAGTTGGACCTACAGGTGGGAAATTAATTTGGACAGTAAAACCCACTGCTGCATATTCTGTTTGGGGAAACCTCTGCCTGCAGCTCTGGAGCTGTGGAAGTGCAGTCTGGACCCGGGGAAGGTGGGAGGAGAGTAGGTTTTTTAACTATGTTTTTGCACAGGGCGGTTTTTGCTGTTGTGCATTCTGTTGTCTTTGGTTTTGCTGACATTAAAGGTGGAGCAGGAAGGCTGAGGGATGGCCAGCTAAGCCTTTTAGGAAGGGGAGAGAGAACCCCCTACCTGACGCCTGCGGGTGACAGGGAGAGACACACACAGCAGGTCTTTATTTTTGCACTGGGAGGTATGTGTGTGTGCATTGTCAATTGTCCATGACAGCTGACGTTGGGAAGGGGGCAGCTTTTGAGGAGAATTCAGAGATTTGGATCAGGGAATATATGCTTAAATCAAAGTGCTTCAATTCTGGTGGATGCCAAGTGACTAAAGCTAGTTCAAACATGATTTTTTGGATTAGAGTATCAATGCAACTTTGGTTGGGTGTTTTTCCTTCTCTAGGAGGGCACGTTTTGCTGAAGGATCATTTGGAAAACCTGAAGGAATGTGAATGATAGGGTTACTACTCTGATCACTTTGGCAGATTCATTGAATTTGTAAAATCGGCTCATTTCACAATTTTTTAATGCCTCTATATTATTTGATTAATGGAATCTTGAATTCTTTTTAATTATTTGCATAAGGTCACACAAAGTATTAAGTTAAAGCCATGGAAAATAACTTTGTAAATTCTTGCTGCTCGAAATTTAATTAAAAACCTGCAAACTTCATCATTCATCATTTTACTGTAGGAGTGTATTTCTTATGGAGACAATCTAATATCCTGCAGCAGCTTCATGGCATTACAAAAATAATTAATGGACCCTTTTAGGGCAATGTGTGTTGCTACAATGTGGAATAATACTTCAGTGTTGTAAGTGAATGGTGTGCTAGGAAACACTAATCCCTTGTGTATAGTAACAGGAAGTATGAATATTACTTATTAATAATAATATAAAACACCTTTGCACACATGCTTTTCTTCTGGGCATATCTACCTTTTCATAAACAACAGCAAATTTTAGTTACAGAAAGTCGGTGAGAAACAAGAAGGATTCGTGTTAATTGAGATGATCTGTTTATTTAAAAGTCTTCAGAAGTTGTAAGAGATGGAACTTAGCTGTATGTGAGGGATGGCTGTTGTGCAATAATGCCCCTTCATTCCCCTTTCATAATAAATCTCTGCAGAGTATTCATCTAAAGGGCTGGATGCCAAAAAGAACAGGTTCGACTTGTCTGTGAGGATTTACACCACAGTAAAATGCACAACTGCTTTTGCAGAGGTCATTGTGAAGGTCAGGGAGCCAGTATGCACTGCTGAATGGGAGCAGCCTGGAACAATGGTGTGAGAGGTTGGGCTGCCTGAAATCCGTGTTTAAAACCTCATCTGAAATGTAGCAACGAGCTGGAATTCTGAAAACACACGAGCTCAGGGCATGTAGGCTGTTTTGCAAGAAATAAATGGTCTCCCTTCCAGTAGTTTGCGTCTTATACCCTCTGCTGAATGTACCTCCAAGCTCAAAAAGCAAGAGTGTGCCTGAATCCTGACAATTAACATTGAAATAACCGAGTATGTCTAATATAAACACCCTCAAACCATTGATAATTGTCTCTGCCCAGTTTTAGAAAACCCCTCATTGATACTGGATTTAATTACCTGAAATTTATTTTTTACAAATAAGGTCTGAGTTTGACCATAGGGTCGCTATGTCTTTAAATAAAAGATGATGATCATTTCAAATGGCAAGCAGCCATCAGTGGGGTTTAGTGCAGAGATTAATTAGTAAACTTTGGAATGCACTACAGCAAATGCAGCTGATTGGCAATAGCATGTGGAGCAGCAACTGGTGGAAAGCTGGTGCTGCTCAGCAGCAGAGGTATTTCCAAAAAGACTTAAGGGTGCTGTGATGTGCTGTGCTTTAAATGGCACTGTGCTGATTGCATCAAACCACCAGTTCTCTGTTCATGCAGTTTTGTGAATGCACAGATTAAAAAAGTCTGGTGTGCATTTGGAAAGAAAGCAAGTTTTCTTGTGTTGTTTTGATAAGCTGCACCCCATGAATAAAGTGATGCCCCTGAACATCAGTTTCCAGAGGGTTGTTTGTCTGCTGTGTGTTTTGCAGGGTTTTTTTTTTACTAGGTAGACAAATGTCAAATGCAAAACTAGGAATTATTCAAAAAAGACATTATAGTGAATGTGATCGACTGGAGTGAGCTAGTTCTTAGAACTGTGGTCCATTTTTTTGAAGTTGCACAGATTTTTGAGTATATATGTCTGCCTGATTTATAATTGCTTACTGTCTTCCTTTTAAGGTTTTAAATGCATGATCAGAGAAAGTTTACAAATTTCTCTATAAATTTGCTTTCTAAGGATGCTTGATCTATTTGGTATCAGTAATGGACCCCATTATGTATAGTCCCTAGGGGGACTATTTTCTCAATTTGTGTAGGCCATGGGATCGAGGCCCAGATAATAAAATTAAGATGATTTATGTAATAAATAACTACTCTTGAGACATTACTTGGAAGCCCCAAATACTTCTTAATATCTGTCTTAATATTATTGCGTTAATCTCCTGATGCCAACCTTAACTCAGAGAGGGGTGGTCAAGCATTCATTTAAACTGGTGGGAAAACTCACACCAATACCAGTGGGTTTTTTTCTTCAGAAATGGCTCATGCAGCTTGACTAGCCTGGTAAAATTCATCTTGCTACAGGTATCCTGAATGTTGAGCTAACCACTAGCCTACAAGGATAGACTTATCACTGAAATAGTCACATAAACTTTTGATCTAAAACTGGCAGAGTGCTTGATCTCCTAAGATATGGATCATTCTGGCTTTGACCCAAAAAACCCTTAAGCATGTGCTTAAAGATGAAGCAAGCATATATTCCTGTTGCCTTAACCCTCACCTCTGTCACTCTGTCCTCGTTGCAGTTCAGTCCCCAGGGCCCATCCATGTGTCTTGGTGGATCTATGCACCAGGCAGTGGCACATGTTGGTGTCCAGTACCTGCTTGTGAGCTGCTCCACTTCTGAGCTGTTGTAACAGTCCATGGAAGGACAAGGAGCAGACTGGAGTTGTCAGGGTACTGGTTGTTCCTCTAGAGGCCTGTTTCTGCAAGCCTCTGCTTCCTAGACCGTGTGTTTATTGCCACAGGTAATTGCAGAGGAGCGGATGGGCTCAGTTTACACCATCAGGTTTAGGCTTGCTTGGCTTTGTTGGACTGGACTTGTAGGCCACAATCCAGACAAAGTAATTGGAATGTGGCTGCTCCTTTGACTTTGTGAGGCTCTCTGTGTGCTCAAAGCTGGGTAATTGTCTAAGCTGAATCAGTGTTGCTGAATCTGGGTCTAAGCCCCAGGTAAGAGTATGATAAAATTTTCTGATAGCAAATAAATTTGTTAGCTTGACTGATTGGGGAGTTGAAGGGTTGTGCTAACGTTCTATGACAGCATTTGTTTAAAGCTGTTTAGCTCGTGCCCTGGTTTATTTGTGTCTGGGTGTATCTGTGTGTGTACACACAGAACAGAAACCTCCATGCACACAAAAAGCATCTCATTAAAAGCTGCAGTGCTTGAGTACTGCAGTCAGCTCAAATCAGAGATGTGGTTATCTTCTCAAAACTGAATCTGCTTCGTGGATGTACAGTATCCGCATCCAGCTACATTGCAAAGCATGATGAATAATTAAAAGCAAACCGTAGCCCTTTTCAGAAGCAAATGTGGGTACATTCAGCAGTAACATTGACCTGGGCAGGTGGCTGGTTTGCTGTGACTCCACTATTGTATGAATTACAGAATGCTGTCTGCAGCACTTGAGGGTTGCCCTCAAGTATTGGTCTAAGTCTAAGATAGGAAAAGTTTAAACAAAGTCTGAATTTCCTAGACTTGACAGCAAACAGTCCCTGCAGCTCCCTGCTTTTCCTAATGCCCTGGAATGGCCAGTGTAGCTGCTGGAGTAGCTGAGCTGGGGGTTAGGTGATTTTGTAAGGTGAGCTGCTTTTAGGCTCTGGCAGGCTTTTGTTCCTTGTAGGTCCCTTGGTCAAGGCTCAGTCGTAGCAATAGATGTTTCAGCTGACACAGCAACGGCTGTGAACAGGAGATGGGGGAGTAAAAAGGTTGAAGCAGTGTTGTATTTTAACTGAGACCTGAGATTAATGTGAAACCAAAGGAGAAAACATACTACCAACTGATAAAAGTTTATGTCCAGAGCTAGGACAAAGTTACTTAGGCTGTTGGTGGTTTACAGGGTGATTTAAATTTTTTGTTAAAGCTTTTAGATGTGGCCTTGCCATCTGTTGCCGAAAGTACAATTTTCCTGAGAGTTACACATTTTAACCTTCATTTTCTTTTTCTTGTCAAATCTTGGACAATTCAAAAACAAAACCCAAAAGCCACACCCTGGATTATTAAGCCAAATGTGCCGTGAAAGCTTCTTGAACAGCTTGCCTTGGCACGCTGAAATTAATGTGGTTGTAGCCCAGCAAGGGTGATGGTGGGGAAAATACCCCTTCAAACTGTCAGCACTTGGTAAAGGAAACACAAAAACCTCCTATTATTCCCATGTACCCTAGAGTTTCTGATTTGCTCCCATCGACTTGAGAGACGTGGTATCAGTTACTGCGATGCCTTGAGCGCCGGGTTTGTGTTTCACGTAATGAAGTGAAACAGCAATGCAGATGCACAGTAGCCCAGTGTTGCTGGATGGATGGCTTCCAGGTAGATGGACTCTTGGGCTGGCCAGCTCAGGAGGCAGTTTGCTGTGGTCAGCCAAAAAAAAAAAATCAGCTCTTGCTGGTGAGTCTGGAAGTGTGCACGCGCGCTGAGTCAGTCTCTGTGTAAACCTGGTGATTGCAGCACTGATTAGGCTCAAAAGGCTTGGCAAATCCTAGTTGTGTGGGAAGCTCGAGTGCAAAAACTTGCCCAGTTTTCTTTATTTAAATCAGTATTGTCCTGCTTGAGGCCTTTTGGAAAGCACATCTGAGGGAATGGTGGTTTAAGTTAACGTGGTGTCTCTCGTGTTCACAATAAAGGGTAGTTCATTGGAAAAGGGTGTGCTTACAGTTACCTTCCACAGGCTTTTGCTTTGCTAAACATGGAAGAGCTCAATTCTCCTGCATGCACACACTGTCTTTTGTGAAATTTTTCTTAGAAGATTTAATATCTTCAACTTTGCTTTATGATCCGCAATTCTTTGAACTTGCAAACAAGAAAGTGTGGATAACTTCAAATACCCATTTGAAGTCTGATTCTGAGGAATGCTTATGTTGATTTTGACCTTAGAACGTGAAGTTTGATCTCTGTCTCAAAACTGCAAGTATTGCAACGGAAATGTAAATACTGTCTGAACTTCTTTTAGATACCTTTAAAGTGTGCTCTGTCTCTTAAAGACCAGGGACTTTAATCCAGAGGTCCTGGATATTCAAACCATGGGAATCTATTTCTGTTCATGAGGCTCCAGATTCAGGAGCTGATCTCTAATCAGCAAAGCTCACTTGCATGTGCTTTTGTTCATGAGACCCCGGACTGTGGTGGTTTCAACTTGAATATAACATTTTTGGTAGTTGTGAAACTTCGTAGACTAGAGAAGGACTAAGGGTGGAAGCTGACTGAGATGATTTAGAGTTTTATATAAGCACATAAAGCTGTAAGTTGTCTTGTTGTGTTTGGTTTTGAAAAGCACTTTTTAACTACTTAGACATCTCACTTTTATTCTTGAACATCTGCTTTAGATTGCTTGCCATAAAAGTGTAAGAATTAATCTTGCCCTCGTTTTTGTTATTGCTACCAGAAACCAAACTATTTTTATTACTTCTTGTATAGGGATTTGGACCCTGAACTATTTTCAGAGTTGAGGAGAAAAGGATTTTGTGTTTTATTTTCTTCCCCCCCCCCCATCACACACCTTTACTCTCCTCAAGTTTACAGGTAAAGTTAATTAAATTTCAGGGGTTTTTTAAGTGCACAAAGATGTTAGGCATGGCTTGTTACACTGTATATATAGTAGGTTCTACTTTGCTGTATTGGGTCCAATATTAAGAGTTTTAAGGGATTCAGATCATCAGCGCATTTTGGTTTGTTTCTCAGAGCAGCAGCTGCCCTGAGCCAGGGTGAGGCATTTGCATCATCTGTGGAGAGCCTGTTACATATTTTACTGAATGGAAATTGTATATGAAGGTCAAATAAATGAAAAACTTCCTATATGTTTAGTCTTTTGATTAACAAATGTTCTTAATACTTGTTCTCAGGGCTTCTTTTCTCTGAGATTCCAGCTGGTTTGTGTTGTTTCCCAGGCAGAAGCCAGTAGCCATGGGATGTCAGTGCAAGCCCCGATCTCCAGCACACTGTGTTTGAGGGATGGCTTTCCCTGTGCTGGGTATTATTAAATGTCAGGGCATTCTGCTGAGGTGGGTTCATCCAGTACTTATGCCAGAGCCTACAGGAATCTTCCTTTCCACAATGGAAGTGTTGTTTTTAAGGCAAAACTGTCTGTTGTAAGCCTATAGCAGGAAATACTCAGGCAGCTTCTCTAACTTGCTCGAAATGTGCTGTTTGTGCTGCAGTTGCTTTCACAGCAGGCTCCTCTTTCAGAATCTGTGGCAACACTTGTTGTTTTTCGTTATTTGAATACAAGTGTTTTAGCAGAAGGGTTCACAAAGGAGCCAGTGAACAAGGTAACACAGATGAGGCATCTTTTTATTTTACAAACAGATAAATAGGATTTTTCTGGGACCAAGTGAAATCACCATGTGATTTTATCGCTGTTTTGCTGCCAGCTTCTATTTTGTCTGAGACTATAGATTTTTCATGGCAGGAACCATTTCTTTTTCTTTGTGTGAAGGATACCTTAGATGTTTCTGGTTATTGTGCTTCAATTCTGTGTAATTCTGTGTAAGGAGTAATGAAGCTGCAGCCACTGAAACCAGAGCAATGCAATAGGCCGTGGTAGTTTGTGGAGGGACTTTCTGCAACGCTCTCAGGATCAACCAAGGTTTACAAACTGGCTTCTTGATCCTGTGGAGTTCTGTGAATCCTGTCCAAAGGATTCAGGTACCGCTGGAAGTAAGTATGCACAACTTTAAGAGCTGTCATATATCTGGGGTTTGGATTTAAGCATCATTTTGATGAGCCCACTTAAAAAGTAGATGGAAACTTGCACAAAAAAGAAACTAAATCTCTCTGGAAGGACAAAAGAGTGTGTTTGGTGCATATTAAAGTGCAGTTGCTTCTGCCTCAGGCAGGTCTTTTGTTTAGTTTGGGAAAATTAATATGTGTTTTCAAAGCAGTGCCGTGAAGTTTGTGTTACGTTTGCAGTGGGTCCTTTCCTGTCCCAGAGTAATTGGTTCATGTTTACTTATGCACTTTGCATGCAAATGAAGAAAAAGGGCTAGGAATATTCCTTCCACTTCAAGTGGCAATTTCTAAATACATTGCTAACAGGTTTAAGTTTTCATTTAAAATTCTGTAGTGAAAACAGTCTATAAATATTGTGAAGATGTATCACATGCTGCTAATGTTCTGACACGTTCTTTGTTTAACTTCAGACTTCAGTTTTTCTAAAGTCCTTTTTATCATTTTGCCTGTTTCTAATAATTCACTCTTCCTGTTTTTCTATTTGATTCATGCTTTTCCTTTCATCTGCCTTTATTGTCCTTTTCTTCATGTTTTATTTCTTTTTTTGTTCCTGTTGCTATAAAAACTTCTTTGCTTCCTTTTGCCAAATGATTATCAACCTTTAGCAGTCCCTCCTTAAAATTTAGCTATTCAAGGAATCTCACTTTATTTCTTCCCTTTATCAGGCAGACATGAGCCATGCTGAATGTGATGTTCTGCATCTTTCTCAACACTTACTGGGTCTAGGCTGGGTGCTCAGTAAAACAGGGAATACCTCTGACTTCCACCACACACACACACACACACACAGACAGAATTTCCCATCTTCTACAGACCGAGATTAGCTTTCTGTTTGGTTTTTGTTATTTTAAACAGTCTTTCATTTTAAGTCATCCATCAGACTTTGCATTCCTCAAAAAGGATATTGTAGACCTGTGGCTACTTGGATGGGGGGGGAAGCTGCTTTAGAGGATCCCGGGAAAGAGCAGATAGTGGAGTACAGTGATGTATGATTTTTTTATGAGCTGCTGTCCTGCTAATACAGCAGCTGATTTTTGCAGGTTCCACTGTCCTCCAGGAAATCCTAAATAATTGTCGTGCACTACAGAGGGATCATATCAGCATAACACACAGCTTTACTGATGTTCCTATTTTGTTGCAGTAGATTCACCTGTGGGAAGACTCAAACAGTTGTCACTGGTCAGTGTGTGATGTGCTGTGCTCTGACCTCCACTGCTGTGTCTGTCCCTCTGTCAATGTTATTCCTTGCAATGCACAAAGTGGCATTTGCTAAATTGATTTTTGCTTCATGCCCCTTGAAAAATTAGGCCCTTAATGTGTGTGTTTAAAACAATGTTATATTAAAGCCTTAAGTCCTGTAATTAGCCTGGCTACTGTTGATAGTTGATACTGTGCTTTGTTGAAAGCCAAATCAAAATGAGCAGGGCTCCTGAAGTCTGATGGGAGAGAAGCAACAAAATTTTGCTTAATTCTGCTTAATGCTGTGTTACTATCATGTCACACTCAGGATTGGTGTAACAAACTGAACAGAACATGGACTGGACATCACCCATAGTGAAACATTTCTCTGAAAAATGGGAAGAACCTGCAGTTGCAACCTGTGAAGGGCTGTGCTGGTGAAAGCAGAGTAGGAAAAAGAATGTGTGAGGTGATAGGTTTGCAAATGCATTTGGCATTCCCAGGGCACCCCAAATGCACACAGCAGCCAGTGGCATGGCTCTTGAGTGGAGCTGAAAGTGGCCAAACAGATATCACACCTCTGTGTGGGGTGGAGGTCCTGGGACCAGAAGCAGTTGAGCTGCATAGGGTGGTTTGCACAGAAGTGAATGTTTAGGAGCTGAGACTGATTTTGGAGCAAGATTCAAAAACCAGTGCTGAAAAGCAGGAGGGTGACCTGTGGGCTTATTAGTGACGTGAATGTGCTGTTGTGTCTTAATTCTTTGCTTCCAGAAATAAAGTGTGCTGGGCTATCCTTTGGACAGTGCTGGAGATTCTGAAAAAAGCTTGGCAGTTCCTGCCAGAACTCTGGAGTCTCTGCTGAAAACAAGCAAGTGACTTGTTGCAGCAAACATCCAGACTATCCCCTGAATCCTGCCTGGGCTTCTGCAGGCAGCGCTGCGGAGGACAGTCCCAAGCAGGGGCTGCAGTCCATGGGCATGAGGAAAGGGCACAGGGCTTTTCTGTGAAAAGAGTAGGCACTAAATCCTGCTGCTGGCACAGGCCCAGCGTCATTTTATTTCTGCATGTTAGATGGACACAGGCTTTCTTCTGGGAGATTAGAGAAATGGGGCTTTTTGGCAGGAGCTTAAAGATAAGTCTGGTCAGGTAATTACTTATGTCAGGAAGTTGCAAAGGAAAATTTTGGAGGCAAATAGAACTGCTGGAGTGATTTAACCCATGTTGCTCAGTGGTTGATTTCCCAGGTATCTGTTTGTGTGTCACAAATGACACACATCTGACTGTCTTTGTAAACAGCTTCTTCACTGCTGCTGATGTCTTGGTTTATTTCTGCCATTCCTGAAGAGAGCACATCTTTTACATCTGTTTTGGCATTTGAAAATCAAGTTAAGTTACTGTGGAGGGGGTAAACCAGTCTAAATCTAACAGTTTAGTCAGATTTTTGTTGGGCACCAGAAATCACCTTCCCCAGGAAGAAGGGAGGATGACAATCTGTATCTCTGTTCCTGCCACATGTGGTTGGTCAGATTTTGGGTTTGAATCCAACAGGAAATCCAGTGTTGATTCTGTTGCTTTCTGTCAGATCATTTGTTCTCTTTCAGTTTCGCTTCTGGGAAATCCCTGTAGCACTTCTCATTACATTTATTGTTGATTTTCAAGAGTAGAAGAAAGAGAAGTTGGTTTCAGATATTTAAGTCTCACTGTCATAGGAATTTTAGGCTAAGGAATGGA
Organism: Serilophus lunatus; assembly: GCA_013399895.1. NCBI lineage: Eukaryota > Metazoa > Chordata > Aves > Passeriformes > Eurylaimidae > Serilophus > Serilophus lunatus. The sequence goes on from VXBA01006006.1 coordinate 165,532, forward strand.
ATTAGACATTTTGATTTGACGTTCTTTGTGTTTATTTAAAAAGCCTGTGGAAGACAGAGAGGGTAAAGGTTATAATAATATTAACTGGGCCCTCCAAATCTATCAGTTTCATTCTCCTTTTCCTGAGTATTGCTGTAGTCAAAGTGGTTAATCAGAAACCCATATTAGCATTGCTGAAATGGATTTGTCAGTAGTGAATTGGAGGGGTGGAAACTGGAGGGGAAAAAAACCCCCACAACAACACAGCTTTTGGCTCAGACCACATTGCCAAAAATATTTGCATTAATATCTGTAAGAAATTGTGTTAAAATGAAACCTTTCCAAAACCTGAATTCAGTTATGAGCTTAACAGTAAAATAGTTTCCTAAGACCACTTATGCTGAAAAAATTCAAGGAATTTATAGTTTTGTTTTAAAGTTCATTTGAAAGCATTTGGATAATTACACACTCAGATGATGGTGTGTCAAAAAGAGCCTCTGTTGTGCCAGGTACAATCAAGGTGATGCTGGAGATGTTTTAGCAGTGTCATGCCCTGGCATCCCACAGTCCCTGGTTGTTTTTATGCTCCTTAGACCAGGCTGGGTTCCTTTTATGCTCCTTAGACCAGGCTGGGGAGGGCAACCTGACAGTGAAAAGGGTTAAATTAAAATAACATTGCTGCAAACTGACTTAATGAGACGTAGCCCAAATACTGCTATTTCTGTTATCTGACATGTGCTGTGCTCTGCAAGTGTGGTGATAGCAGAGCTGAGTAACTTCCTAAGCACAGAGAAATTAAAAAAGCGAAAAGTTTGGCTGCAGAAACCCGTCCAGCTGCTGCTGGTACAGAAACATGCCTTGTCTGGACAAGTTTTACTGACCCCAGTCTCTGGCTTCTGTCTCTTGCCTGGGGATGTTTTTGTGGCAGAGCTGTTCCTCCTCTTTCCCCTACTAGTGCATTTTTGGTGTCAGTCTCCTTTCTCCTCCTCCACGGCACTTGAAAGATTTTCTGAGAAAACTGTCAGTTGTTTCTTCTCGCTGCTGGCAGAAGGAGGTGAAGGAAGGCAGGGAAAGGAAGAGAGGGACAGGAAGGGAAGAAGTGTGAATGTTGCACCTTGAGCAGATATTTCTGGACTCTGTGTGCTAAAATAACCTCCTTCTGCCAGCAGGCAAATACTGATATACCTGGCATTGGCCAAAAATCCTTCTCCAAACCAGAGTGAAAGGTGCACTGATACACTATCATTTTGATGTTCTAAAAGCCATGATTCTTCCTAAAAGAGCATTGTTTTTGCTTAAAGTAAGTTCCTTGTCACTGCAAGGGCAGCTTTTCTCTGTAGATAATCCATGGCTTTTCTTTTATTAATGCCATGTTGTGTCACAGTCTGAAACCAAAATTTGCCACAGCTTTTGTTTCTTATTATTTCAACTGAGAGATGTCTCAGTATATTTGGACAGTGAAAAGTAAATTGAACAGTCAGTTTTATTTCTGATGCAAAGACATTATTTAACCCCCTCTCTCAATTTAATCCTGTATTTCTCTCCTCTGAAACCATGCAGTACATGAATGGAAAGTCAGTTGCTCACAAATCCATTGCTGTGCAGGCTTTTACATAAACAAAGTCCTAAGGATAAGCAAATGCCTTCCTTCTAATTAGCAGCATGTTTTGTGGTTCCTTGCATTCCAATATGTAATAGACAGCTCTGGTGCCTAAAATAAAAAAACACTTGTATGCCTTGAAGATAGGAGTGGGAGAGAGAGGAGGCAGGAAAATGTGTTGTCTGTGTCCTTTTCTATCTCCTTTTGGATACCGTCATCTTCTTTTACACAAACATTACAGTATCCAAGGGGAATTAGAAATACCCATGACCACAACATCAGATTTTAGGTTTGTCAGGAGAAAGCAATGCAAGAAGCAGGATCTTGGCCCCACTGCTTTCATTTTGGTTTTAGCAATGCTGGTAAATGCCTCCTCATGCTGGAAGGAGGTAACACCGACTGTCTAGGTGGAATACAGGAAATTTAAAAGTCTTACCTCATAGATTTGAAATGGTTTTTGAATGTGTTAAACTGCTGTGTAAGACCTAAGTAACAGTTATTGTCTGTTGTGGTGTCTTTTAAAGTTACACAGCAGCATCCCTTTTATATCAGTCTGTTATGAAGTGGTTAGGGACCACTTGGGACAGAGAGACAAAACTGGGATGTTTCTGGTCAAATGGCTTTTAGCTGAGATAGCAGTGGTCAAAATGAGCTTTTCAACTTCAACAGTGTTTTTTTTTGTGAATTGTCTTATCCCAACATCAGTGGGAAGTAAGAAAGGCAATGCTTTTGGTTTACACCCCAGCCTTTTGCACTGCCATACCCAGTGCTTGGGACCAAATTAACCTTTGCAGGGCTAAACAAGGTGGAAAACTCTTGAGTCCAGGAGCCTGAAGGGCAGACAGTTGTAGGGCAGGAACAACAGCTGGTCCTGGGTTTTTTTTACCCCTTGCAAATGGAATGTAATCCATGTTGCCAAAGCCCATCAGCTAAAGTTGTGATTTTTGGGAAATGAAAATAAATGAGCTGCCTCATACAGCTGCACAGTCTCCTTGAGGTGCAGATCTGCTGGCTGGACACAAACCAGTGCACTTGTTTTGCCATGCAAAAGTACATCCTGGTTCCTAATGTTTGCACCTTGGCCAAGGATGTGGGTGAGAAAGACACAGGAGACAGTTACTGCCTGGAAACTGATAAACCAGAAATCAGTTGCCAATATTTAATGGTGAGGATAATTAACTATTGCAACAACATACCTAGGGGATGTGCCTGGACTTTTATGATCCGAAATCTCTAAGCCTGGATTGGATGCCTTTTAAAAGAAGGTGTTTTGGCTGAACTGCCAGTCCTTGAGCTTTGTGCAGGAACGCAGAATGTCCTGGCCTGTGCTGGACATGAGGTCAGATCAGCACAAGGATGGGCAGTTTCTGTAATGCAGCTCTCATCTCCTGACATTCAGCTGCTCTTGAGGCCATCACAGTGTGTTGGTGGTGCAATTCCACACCTCATGGAGTGGTCCTGGCATGGCTGGGTGGCTTCCCCATGACCCACACACTGGTGCCCCCCACACCCCTGGTGTGCTGACCAGTCAGCCTCCCACTGTTCACAGGAGCTCCCTTACAGCTGCTGGTCACTCATCTGAGAGATAATGACCATCATGATCCTTTCTGACATTGGAACCCTGCAAAGGGAGGAGGACACATGAAACACATTCATCCTGTCCTGCCAGGAGTTGCCAGGGATGGGCATCTGCAACAGCATAAGTGGGGGCAGGGAAAGAGGCCAGTGAGGAGCCCAGTCCATGTGTCAGGAGCCTTCCTGTGTCTCTTGGCCAAAGTCAGCAGAAGTCACTCTTGTACAAAAAGCATTGGGAATGCACCAGTGGCAACTCCACTAACAGAGAGCAGCTGTTCTGGTGATGCCCTCCAGAGATGTGGCTCCTGCAATCTGAGCTGCCCCCTTTTTCTACACACAAATAAGCTCTCAAAATATTTATCATGGTTTTTATCTTTGCCTGAAACTGAGTTTTATTTTCTATGGCTGGAACAAAATTTGAATTTGGAAAGACAGAGTTTTCACTTGCCAGATGAGGCTGCACACATATAAAATGTTGGTATGTCTTTCCCTTTGGTTTGGTTAGAGTCAAAGATACTGCTAAAAATTCAAAGCTAAGTCTTAATTAAGCATTAATCTCTTACAATGGGTGTAACAGGTCCATGTAAACCCAGTTACAAAATAAAATAGTTTCACGAACTTGAATAGATTTTAAATTGACAACTTCTGGCAATGACCTTGCATTTGAGTCTTAAAATATCATAAAGTGGAATTAGAGCTGAATTTTTAACCTTTCTTATCCTACTTTTTCTTTTTCCTAAATATGTGGCAGCCTGCTTTTGATGTTGCAGCAATAGTTTGTGGCACAGAAATAAGTGTGCTGTCCATGAGAGTTGGAGTGACATGTGGCTGACTGGAAAACTTTCTTCACCACATCTCACCTCCAGGAGGCTGTCACCATAACTCTGTTAGCAGTGGCCTCTCCAGGCCCCCAGGCAGTGCAGAAAAAGACTAAAACTATCTGTTCTCATCACACACACATAGAGCCATTTCAGTGGAAAGCCTGAGCTGCTGATATTTCCATAGAGATCAGCTTAGATCCATGATGGCACTATACAAGGACTTCAGTCTTCAGTTTTCTTAGCTATTTTCTGCAACTCTCTAAACAAAAATATCTCTGCTCCAAATTCAGAAAGGTCGCTGTCCTCAACCACAAATTTAATTAACGAGTTCCCCTTCTACTGACCTTTTTTCTCCCCCCTCTTCAGTTAATTTTAACCCAATGTCCCACATTAGGAGCCTGTAGTTTCCACTTGAGGGAGTAGATGCCCACATGAGTGGCCCCGGGGAAGCTCAGCTCAGGGAGTGATCACCAGTGGGAGCCAGGGTTATCCATGGCATTACACTGTGGAAAGCTTCCTCTCTCCTGTTGCAGACAAAATGCCTACAAAAGCAATATTACTGCTTTGCTAAATTCCTGCATTTTGCAGATGGGAAGCTCCATTTCTGCAGGGAAAGCCAGGCTGTTTTGAGAGACCTCATAGTGAGTGCTCTGTCTTTTTGCTGCTGCTGCTAATTTTTGTGAGCACCATAGAATACAGTAGAAAATTGAAACTGTGTGAAAGATCAACAAATCAGTGCAGAATGTCACGCAGCAACATCTGTTAACTTTGGCTCTATCTCCTATCCTGCTGACCCCTCCTTTCCAGCCTCAAGTCTCCTGTTTTGTGAGAGCTTGGATTGATAGGGACTTGGAGGGGGGTGTGTGAAAATCTCACTATTTCTCAGTGATCTGAAAGGCTTGCAAAAGTATCTGGAATGAAAGTTTAATGTTTGTGCATTTCTGTATTTTTAGTTATGAAACAAATGGGAATGTGCTGAATGAATTAACTGTGTTGCTCTGTAAAAGTACCTTGAGAGCCATTATATATGGGAGCTTACAAAGCCTACAGACAGAAAGGAAAGTGACTCCCCTTTCTAATTAGGGCTTTCAGGAAATCATTGATTACAGAATTAAGTAGGTTTTCTCAGATGCATTTGTTTGATAGTATTTCTCAAAAACAAAATTTTAACCTAATAATGATTTTACTAGTGACACTGGGAGCAGCTGTACTCTCTAATGATAAACTCACCTTCAATAAAACCTGCCCTCTTCCCCCTACCTTGTGCAAACAGTTGCAGCTAATGAAACATCACTTCCAATCTGTAGGTCTCAGTGAAGTATTTAAAACAGAAAAAATTAGTGATACAGTGGACAGTTTATTATTAATGGGATGGTCTTTATTTTGACCAGTTTAATGGTATCAGCTTGTTTTTGCATTGCATTTAAACAAAGTCATGTAGAAATCTTTTCTTTTTTTTAACAGGGTCAGCATATTTCTCTAGCTCCCATTCAAAAGCTAGAGGAAACTTTGTATGAGTATCAGCCTCTGCAAGTGGAGACATATGGACCACCAGTTCCAGAGCTTGAAATGCTGGGAAGGCTGGGGTAAGTAACACAGTGCATTTTAATTCCCATTTCATGGCATTATAGCTGGGATTGTTACCATCCTCAGATTGCCAGGGATCTTTTTTTTTT
>VXBA01006006.1:171208-213709 GCA_013399895.1 Serilophus lunatus
TTTAAGGATCTTAATGAAATGTTAGACTTCCTGCTCAACTAACATTTTGTTTGGGTGGATAAGCTGAAATTTTTGGTCCTCTAGCCTTTATAGATCTATTGAGAGCTGGACTGGATTGCATTAGTGTTTTTAAGGTTGTCCTTGGCAGTCATAGTGAAGTAGCTGTTCATTTTCAGTTGCACGGTATTAAAAAATAAATAAATAAAAATCTGGGGCTTAATTTACCCAGCTGTAAGCCAGTAAAAATATTAAAGTTGGGCTGTTTGCCATGGAAAAGGGTAGATTTACTTGTAGGCTGCTGTCTACAGTCAAACTGCGTTTGTGGGAAATGAGGCACAGAGCTTAACTTTGTCAAAAAATATAATGCAGGGCTGGTCCCACAGCCTGGTGGCATCTTGGTCTGCAGCCTTGTGTGGAAGGGGGTTTGGGAGCCTGCTGTGCCTGGATAAGGGGGGACAGGAAGTCCAGAAGTGATGTGTCTGCTCTCTGGAGATGTGCTTGTAGCTGAAATGCCACCTGAAAACATGTTGCTACTGGGATGGTGTCACCCAGCTCATCACTAACTCAGCCTAACTTTCAAGGTCAACAGTGCTTTCAGTGCCTGGAAAACTACATGGCAGAATGAATGTGCAGACTGGCAAGGCAAGAAAGGGTTTTAAAAAATAACAGTTTACATTTGAGTGTGAAACAGGGGAAAACTGAAGCCACAAAGTACTGAGCAAAGTTGAGACAATTTAGTGAGCAGTTTTGGAGACCACTGAAATCCAAACAGGAACCCCATCTAGTTCACTGGCACGGGAGAAATTGTATCTCAGCCAGAAAATGACAGAGGTAGATAGAATTTTAAGTAAGTAAGCAACATCATGGTGCTTCAGAATACTCAAGGCTGTCTGGAATTGTGGTTGTCTCTGTTTTCACTGTTTCTGTGTCCCTCTGATGCTTGTAATTTTTATCTGATATCAAGCTTCTGAGACCAAATATTAATTAGCAGTTTAAACTTGGGCAGAGCCTGGTTCAGCCTTCACCACCTGTTTGGATGGAGCACAGCTGTGAGGGTCCTCCAGTGCAAGGGGGGCTCTGAGGCCCTCTCAGCCCTCAGTCTCATTACAGATGGTAAAAGATGACTTGTGCAGGGAGGATTCCCACTCTTGTCCCTTTGCCTGTGCCCCCTTGAGTGCTGGTTTCCAAATCCATCAGGAGCCCTGTGTGATCCATATCCATCCCATTTAATTGCCTGTGGCACTGGTTCAAAGGCAGCCCAACACCTTGCAAACAGAATCCTTTAAATCCTGCAGTGATGTCGCTGCATCCGCGTGCGAGCGTGTCCGGAGAAGGGTTTGCAAACAGCACCACGGCCTTTTCTCAGAGACACTTGGAAATGTGTCATTTTTCTCTTGCAAGCTTGAACAGCCAGGGCTGTTGGGCTTGGCTCTGGAGGAGATGAAGGAGTTAAGAGCACAGGGGGTGCAGGGTGGCTGCAGCAGCAAGGGGAGGCTCGTGGGTGGGTCGGTGGTGCCCACCAGAAGAGTTCTGAGTCCTGAGCCTGTTTGCCATTCCAAAACAAATATATCAATGCTGTGGGTTCCCAGCCAGTACAGCTCTAACTCTATTCCATGGGGTGTCTGAAATACCTTAAACTGTGCAAAGCTGTTGGTTTATATATTTGTGTTTCTGTGTTTATATGAACTCATGCGCATTTCCTGTTGATGATGAATGCTTAACTAATGTGCCTCTGTCCTTGCTTTGGGGTTTTTCAGGCAGCTGCAAACAGCTGCCTGGGTGAGGCAGAAGAGCTTGGCACAATGATATCCACTCCTGCTAGAAATTTTTAGTTTGCTGTTCATTTGCACTCATAAAAGTCCAGGCTGGATGGGGCTTTGAACCACCTGGCCTAGTGGGTGGCACCCCTACCCATGGCAGAGGGGGTAGAATTAGGTGATCTTTAAAATCCCTTCCAACCCAAGTCATTCTATGATTCTAGATGTATTTAATTTAATTTTTTTAGTTTCTCCCTCATTTCATTTTCCTGTTAATAGGTTTGCAGCCTGGCTATTTATTGCTGCTAAATAGTTCCCTCAAATGTGCAGGCTGATATCTGAGTTTCTGGAGCCAGAATTACTGCAAAGATACTGCCGACCTGGAAACTTTGAATGCACTTCGGGGTAGCATAATTTGTTGACTCTTTTTTTTAAGGTACAGTTTATTTTCTTGAAAACTCTCAGTAGAATGAGCTTTTTGACCTCTTACCTTCTGTGAGACTCACTTCAAGTTTCAGCATTAGTGTTGAGTGTATTTCTTGGTAAACTGCTGTAATGAAGGACAGCTGGCAAGAAGATTTCTAGCAAGAAAAAGGGTTAATCATTAAAAGATCATGTAGAACATTTGTTAGGGATCTTTTATAATTTTGAAAAAATGCTTTTTAAGATGACTTGTATTATTTGCTTGTTAGGCTTCACAAAGAACTTTGTGAGCAGACCAATAAATTTGATTCTTTATCCTGCCACTGGTCTTCTGAGCAGACTTCGCATATTTTGCAAAAAAGGAAATTTATGTTCAAATTGTTCTTAGAAATTTGTTTTCAGTTTCCCCTGGGGATGTAAATTTTGAGGTTTTTTTCTGAATACTGCAGAAAAGCATTAACATCCCTATGATGCATTTTTTTATTAATGTGTTGGAAGTCTGAGTATAATGAGGAAATAGATAATTTTTTTTCCCCACCTACACAAGTCATTAAGTGTAATGTATGGGGTTTGTGCCCTTCAGCTCCATGGTAAAGGTCACTTTGGTTGTTCAGAGTGTGAGGACCAGCTCATGCCTGTCCCAGCTGTCAGATGGAAACGTGACTTGGAGAAGGGAAGATGACATGTATGAGAGCATCTCCCAAACCTGTGGTGCTGCCCTTGGAGAAGAGTGGGGTCTTGGATCACTGTAACATTCCCATCCCGGGTGCAGCTGCCTGTCTCTGTGGTGACTGATAGCCCTGGTCTGTGTGACCTGGTCCCTACCCTGAATCACTGGAGTGTTCAGAGGTGTGTGCTGGGGAGTTGTTGGTTTCTGTGTGGAGCAACCTGCTGGTGGGAGCCTTGTCTTGCAAATTTGGTGCAAATCTGTTGAGTTGCCAAAGGGCTGTGTGACCTACCTTGGCTTTCAGGCAGGGGGAGGTGGGTGGCTGGGAGAGAAAGCATGAGGAGCACCTGGATCTCAGGCACTGACTGCCATTACTTTCCTTGGAGGTTTTCTTAGAGGGGCAGAAAAGGCCTTTTTCTTTTTTAACTTCTAATGTTTTAGCTGAGCACGTTGAATCTGTGTGGTTGGAGGTCTGCATTTTTCTTACTCCAAAACAAAAGAAATGAAACATATAACAAACTGATGTGCCAAGTAGCAAAAGCATAACCAGGGATGGAGCTGGAAATTAATATGTTGCTTTAAAAATTTATGTTCAATGCATAGTCTTGATTTTAAAGAAAAAAACAGAACAAACCAAAAGAACCCTGAGGATCAAAATGATGTTTCTTTGAGGTCTTGAAAAATGTAAAGGCATTCTTGGCAGTAATTGTAAGTATGTATGTCTAGCAGGAGGGGCCACACAGTGTTCTCACACCAAGTATTTACAGCTGTGAAGAGCCATATACAAGCTACTTAAAAGCTGACTGTAAATCAAAAATCTGCTTATGTGCTTAACATTTTGGGCAAAGATGCATGAACTTCATGCCTCAAAGTTTGGAAGCATTCTCTTATAATACAAAGTGGATCATACCCTTGACACAGTTCCAGTCCTGCCCTCACCATTCTCATAAAACAGAGATAATTTACAAATAAAAGTAAAAATTTCTGTTTGCATTGCACTTGAATTCTGTATGTTAAGGCAAAACTTCTTTGCAGACCTTGTAATCAAGTCAAGCCTGGGCTGCTTAAAATAAAATTGTGTTTGCCTACTTAATTTTGGAGAAATACAACCTGAATATACACATGTACATGTATATAAAAAATCAGGTTTGCTGCAAAAATCTTTTCCTTCCTTTAGAAAAAAAAGTGACTTTGCATTGGTCTATCACCTTGTTTTCATGTTTAACCACATTGTTAGGAGCACTATAGTTTATTTAAATAAGATGCAGAAAATGAAGTTCAAGAGTGACGAGTAATCTAATGAGGATAAGAAATATGCTTTGAGAAATTAAAAGTTAAATCTAAGAAAAATGTCATTCAACAGTTGAGGGTAAGTGCTGAAGCAGAGTGGAGGTGCTGTGAAAATCTATACATACAATGAACATGTTTTAGCCCTCTGTGCTTTTTATTATGAAGAACTGGATTGATTCATTCCTTTTTTCTGGGTGTAGGACAGCTCAGTCATTTTAAATTTCGCATTAAGATGAGGTTGGATTTCATATCTGTTAGACCATTGCTGGTGTTTAATTCTTAGCCTTCACTTCAAGTGGAAAATTTCTGCATATTTTGTTGTACAGTGTTGTAGTGTAATTTGAAACACATGTAGGGTTTTGGCACTTAATGCAGAAATGACTTGTGTAACTTTCTTGCTGTCAATCATTGTGATTTTTTTTTTAAAGTGAGGCAATAGTTAGGATGCTCTCTAAACTATCCTTAGACCATAGCTGAGCTGGTCTTTGACTGGAATATTTTTTGCTAAAACCCTGTCAGTGTCTGTAGGGTTCAAGGCAGTGAAAATCTGAGAATTGATTTTGAATGAGTGACAGGAGTGCTGGGCTTTAAAAGTCATAGCAGGTGATTTTTCACATCTACTCTGTCATTGGGGTATGCAGATAGTTCTTGAATCTTGGAAAAGGAGAAAAACCACAAATGAAAGGCTGATTTGATCTGCTTTGGCCCATTGATTTTAAACACTGAATTCATTCTGCTGCTTTTAATGGAATCAAGTCTCTCAAATAAGCTCAGTAGTCAGAGTCAAAAGATTGAGTAAGAGCAAGTAAAGCTTGTCTTGCTTTGGAGAGCATTTAGAGGGCTGCAGTCCTTGCAGGAATTGTCTTGGCTACCAAGGCATATGGTCTGAATTTCCCAGAGTCTCCTGTTGCAGGGCCTGATCCTCAGTGGAGAGATTTCTGTCAGCTGTGATGCATTTTGAATCAGGCACCTATTGAATGAGAACTGGCAGGTGAGGAGTGATTATGGCTTTGAAGGCACAGCTATATTTGCATACAGCCTTTGTTGTTGTTCATTTTATCATGAATAATTGACTAAAAACCTATGAATCCAATGCAAGTACTGTGTGGGTGCACTTTTTTGGAATAGTGTGCTGTCTCCTTCAAGAGAGGATGGACCAAGGCAACAACTGTGTGTAAACCATCTTAATTTGGTTTGATGTAGAAAACTCTCTGGTATTGCCTTAGAGTAGCACAGAAACACTACAGGTTTCATTTTAGGATTTTGGAAAGATGCAAATTTAACACTGGGGAGGTAGATTAGCACCAATTTTTCCAGCTGAATGGAAATCAAGGAGTGCAGCCTTTACTAAGTCTGAAATCTCACTGTTTAAGAAATCAGCTTTCTGGCAAAAACGTCTGTGAACATTTCAAACGACACCCTGTAGAATATGGTGTTTTGCATGGAGCTCTTCTGTCAAGGTCATTAGCAATTGAATATATTAAAAGTGGACTGCTTATGAAACGGAGAGTTTTGCTTCCTGCCCGCCCACCTGTGGGTACAGTGTGGGTTCTGTAACTGTAAAAGGTCTCAGGAGGGTTATAAAAGCAGAGAATATGGAAAATATATAAAGACACAAAGAAGGAAGCCTGCATACACCATGTAGTTGCTTCTATGTGAAGTTGGCTGTAGCTGTGTATGTACCACTAAATTAACCTCCAAAGCTGGCCATGACAGCAGAATGTCCATAGTGATTGTTTTTGTTGGCTTTTGGCTTCCAAATTAACTCATCGATCTAACATGAGTCTCTGTGCTCAGAATACTGCTCTGGTAATGTTTTTTTACTTTTTCATGTAATCATGGAAAAAATATGTTTCTGCTCGAAGCAGTTGTCAAACAAGCTTCTTTCATCGACAATCAGACACAGGGCAGCTGAGTGAGGCTGTTTAGTCTAGAATAAATACTCAAGAGATTACAAGGTCGCTGTAGGAAATGTAATTATACCATTTATTCCAGAATAGTCTTTCTGTAGTGTGGACTTGCTGAATACTAAATCATACATTTATTAAAACGCTAATAATAAGAATAGGAAAAAGGATTTCAGAGCCTTAAGGTAAGGAATAGAGATTTGTCTTCAGACTTTACTACAGGTTCAATGGGTGAATATTTAAAATTGTTTCAGAAAATTAGGATGATAACATTGGCTTTGTTATTGTAAATTGGTAGGAGTTGTCTCTGCAGGTGTAGAAGCAGTGCTGCTAAGTGGGCAGCTGAATGGTGCCAGGCAAAGGTGCCTGCTGATGGATTATAATGTGGCAGGAAGCATCCAGCAATTGTGTGGGCCACATGCCCTATTTTCTGCACTCTTTGTGTCTCACCAAATCAAAGCTTTGCTACTACCAGCCACTTTAAATTATCTGATTGTCTCTGACAGTTCTGATCTGTTATTGAAAGCCTTTCTTTGCTTTCATCCTTCCCTTCATCCCCTGCATTGATACTGCTATTGATGTCTAGTTCTCCTGTGACTGTGTATGTCCACAGACTTCCCTCCATCAGCTTAGAAAAATGTATTTTGGTAGAAGATAAATTTTAGATCTTCTGTTGCTTCTCTGAAATTGTATGGTAAATTTGAGGTCAGTAGTTTTTGTCTTCAGTATTTTCTTTTTCTTCATTCTTTTCCTCCCTTGCTTCTCCTGCACTCCATCATGTTGCCCTTTTTGAATCTTTCTGACTCCTCAGCCAGTTGGATAATTGCACTGGGAATTGTGTGGTTGCCACAAGACAAACAATACATTTTGCACGTACAGGAGTGGCCTTTCCTGCTTATCTCAGCCTCAGTGTCCTCTGGCTTTTGTCGTTGTTCCTGGGACAGAGCCCCAGCTGCTTTCTTTAAACCCAGTGTTGGACTACAGAGACAGGAGCACTGTGGTCATAAGGAGCAAAGTCTTGACTCTGGCACAGATAAGAGTAGTTGTAAAGCAGCCTTCTGAATGAAAATTGTCTGTTCAGGTATCAAATGGCTGAAAAGGTGAATTCTGAGTTTCCTTAAATTGGAGAAGGAAGCTCAGGAGTGTCTTGCTTGAAGCTTTCTGCAGCTTTTCAAGCAGTTGCTTGTAATTCTTTAACCTTGACCTTAAAAGATAACTCTGCAGGAGTTCTTCTCTGAAGAAGGGAGTAGTGAGGAGTCATTTCCTGAGGAGCATGCCAATTGCCAAAGTCAGTAATTCCATTGATAAATTTGATCCTATGTATGTAACTGGTCTGGATGGATGACAAGACCTTTAAGGGTTGGGCTGGTAAGTCTGTGTTTTCTTACTTTGATAATGGCCCTGTGGTCCCTCACATTAGATCATGCTGGAAGACCTTTTTGAAAAAGTAGAGCTGGAGAACTTTTCTTAAAAGTTAATGGTACCTGATCACGTGTGTTCTCTTATTTTTCCTAGTTTTCTATTAAAAAAAATCCAAGTCTCACAGACCCATAAGAATTGGAGCTTCTAGCTCCTTCCAGTCCAGCAGTTTGTACATTCTGATTATGGTTGGATTTGGTGGAGCATCAGACACTTTAGACCAAGACCTGAGCTGCTGCATGAAAAGGGGTGGCTGGATATGGAGGGGGACCCTGAAAGTACCTTGACTGACAGAAAGGCTGCCTGTTACTCCTGTAACTTAGGAGCCACCAGAGAAGCTGCCTGGAGAGAGAGACACCTCATAGGTGTCCAAACTGCCCAGGAAAAGCTTCAGTGGGACCTTGTACACACCCACAAGACCAAGCCATAGGAAGCCAGTCTGCATTAATTCTGGTGTCATGGCACTACTTAGAAAGAAAAGAGAGGAAAACTGAAGCTCTTTGGATCTCTGAAATTGGAAGATGCCAAAGGACAGGTAAAAGGTTATTAGTTTAGATGCCTTTTGTAGTTAGACACTCTTGTATGTTGGGTCAAGGGGGCAAAAGACATAACATGGGGTTTTTATCATGCCCTCTAGCTATTTTTTAAATATTTTTTTAGTGGTGCTGCTTAGTGGGGGTTGAGTTAAAATAGTTGGCTGGAGATTATGTAAATACATTTAGGAACTGATTTTCATGGCATTGGTTTTAAAGCCTTGGTGACAGTTGAAAACTGTTGTAGGTTAACCAGCCACATAGTGCCAGGCTTCCAGAAAGAACTGAGGTGTTCCCTTCTCCCTCTTCCAAACCAAAGCATTTCAGTTGGGCCACATTTTTAATAACAGGGCTCTGAACACAATCGAACTTCACAGCTGAACTATTGCTCAGGCTTGAGGGTAACACTGCCATAGTTTTGTTTCTTTAACTGGTATTAAATGTAAAAACATAAATCCTTTTCAGTGGGAGAGGAGAAGGGGAGATGGTTTTCATTTGGCACAATTTCCTGTGAGACGTAGCTCTAAACAAGGCCCATATTTACACAAGACAATACAGTTTTACATGTACTGGTATATCCAGCACATTTTAAAATTGTTTAGCCAGCCCTAGGTATTAAATACCTTCACAATAAATGTGTTTAATAAAAGTAGATGAAGTTTGAAATAATTTTTTAATAATTTTACAGTAGAAACACCAGTTAAATCAACCCCATTGCAGTAATAAATGTCACAAAAACAATTAATTATAGTTGCTTGCCACTGCAAAATCAATTGTATAACTGTTCTTCTAAAACTGACTTTTACATTACTAAATCCTAAACACTACACTCCTGTAACTTGTCAGAATCAGGTTTTGGTTAATAGATATTTTCAGTGATGTAATGGGAACTCCTGGCATGGAGTCAGAATATAATGGACTGTGATTAATGTTTTAATAAGCACTTTTCTTCTACTTATGATGCAGCAGTGAAATGGTTTCCTGCTCAGATTGATAGAGCAGCAGGTGTGCATACATACTTTTTTCTTTCAGTAAGAATAAGTTTTTCAATGCTTCTGCTTGAAAACATTTAACATTTTTCCTTAGGTCAAACACTGCTGATTTGGGGGTTTCAGTTTGTTTGTTTTATATCCAGCAATTGCTGATATTTGTCAGTTGGAAATGGAAGGTGCCATGGAAACCTTTTCAGTACTTACAGTAATTGCTTTGTAAAAAAGGAAACTCATTTGTTTAAAAAATAGCTTTGATATATTGATGTTTTCTTCAGTGGAAGGATTTGTTTAAAATAGTGTTGGAGTAATTCAAAAGTGTGTGAGAACAAATATAGTGCTGAAAATATTAGCAGGTTAGATTTATTACTGCAGTTGATGTAATACACTTGCTACATGCTTGGTTACTTTTGTACTGGAAGTGGTTGTGTTATTTTGTATTTAAAATATTTCTATGAAAAAAAGGTGATTTAATCACAGTTTTTAATGAGCCATCAATCCAGATTTGTTGCAGGGATAGGGTGTTTTTGGCTTAGGAATTCAGACAGCTCTTGTCCTGGTTGTGTCTCTCCAAAGGTGATGCTTAAGGTGAGGATATTCCCCATGCTCTTAACTCCCTGCTGATGTCAGAAGAATATATATACATATAAAATAATAGATATAAAAAAATATAAGGAAATAATACCTATATACAACCACACAACACGAGGACTACCTTCTGTCGAAAACGTTACATAGAAGTCTCTTTCCCTCTCTGTGCTTTTAGACTCAGTAATAACAATGAGTGTACCTGTGATGAGGAGAGAGAAGAGGGTGAAACCTGTAGAAAGAGGAGGCCTCATGTCTTGCTGGCATTATTCCATTAGATGAGGCTCCAGGCCCCTCTGCTTTCCCATTTCTAGAAGTTGGGTGAACCTTTCTGGAAATATGGGAAAGGTGCTGTGGCTCCAGTGCAGGTGCTCTTCCCTCACCTCTGGAGCGTGTTGGCATTAACTGAGTTTCAGGATAACAGTTTCTCCATCTCTTTGTTCTTTCCCCTAACCCTAGGAATCTTCCTGACTCCTCTGTTGTCAGGAGCATCGACCCATGCTTTAATTTTTCTATCAGCTTTGGGAAAAATGCAGTTATCAGCATACTTGTGTTTTTAATATTTATTGAGAGTTTACCAAGCAGCCTCTATACCTTGTTTTTTTGCCAACTCCCTATACTGGGGTAGTGCCTCCCTTGCACAAAGAAAGTTGCTTACAGTTTCCTTTATTTGCTACTGCTGCATTTGTCTCGTTCTCCCTTAAAAAGCTGCAGGAGGTGAGTGCTGGCTGCTATCTTTATTTCCTGACTCTCTTCCAGAATTCATGAGGAAATGCTCCTGAATGAAGCCAAAAAAAGTCTACACCTCTTCTCCCCTTCCTGCCATTAGAAGATTCCCTCTTTCCTCCTCCTCTTTTCACATTTAGGCCCTGATGGATTGGACAGACTTCTTGCTCCGTGGTCATTGATTCTGCTAATTGTCAAAAAGTATTCCAGATATGAGAGAGGTGATCTGTACTCTGAGGCCATCTCAAAACTTGGAAGCATAAAGGCTCTGCTGTTCCAGACTCTCTTCAGCCCACAGTTAATTTTGGAATGAAAAGTCCCACAGATACAGAGTCTGTAAACCGAAATATGGAAACTATATCTTGATTTTTTTATTTTTTTCCTCATTCCATGATGTAGGTGCATCTTGCTCTTTTTCTCACCCTAATTGAAGCAAATATTGTGAAGGTGTGAGTACAATTCAGGAGTTTGCTTTTAGGAGTCTGCTGAGACTGAGTAGTCCCTTACCTTGACCAGTCCAGGCCATAGGATCCTTCTTGATCTTTTGATTTTTGTCTAAGAGCAGTCACTGTTTTTGTATTTTGTATTTATTATTTTTCTCTTTTTTGCTCACCCAGAAGTGATCTGTAGATTTTTTTTTTTTTTACATCTGCTGTATTTGCTCAATTTATCCAGGTCTTAAAAGTGCTTGGGAAAGCGTGGACTAGAAGAGGAACATACAAAACTGGTGTTGTCCAGTTCTACAAAAATCTGAATAATCAATAGAGTTGTAATGAAATGACACCAGCGGTAACTCAGTGCAACTGCCCTCCTCACCCTTTTCACAGTTCTCACATTTAACACTTCCAAACTCCTTCCCTGCCTCCTCTGAAGAGCTCTACGAAGTTCACATATCCCCTGACTTGTTTTTGGCTCTTGTGTCAAAACACTGTTCTGAAAAATTCCCGTTGAACTTGCTTGAGTGCTGAGGGTTGTAGGTTTAAAAATAAATGAAAGCTCAGCATAGTTCCAGTTCTGCCCCCAGCTGTGGCTGAGAGATGTGTGTGTGTGTCTTCAGTGGGAACAGGGTCAGGCCTTGCAGAAGTGCCTTTAACGTTCCTACCCTTGGGCAGTCTGGGTGGGTACTGCTTTCTTTTGCAACACAGTGGGTGAACTGTGTGTGCTCACAGGCACTTCCAGGTATTTGAGGAGTGTGCTCACATGGCTCAGGGATGTTTGCAAATGGGGCAAAGGAATGCAGCTACCTGTAGGACAGAGAGTGGGCCGTGACACCATGTGCTGATGCTGCAGGCTGTTCATCTTCGAGGTTGTAGGTGTCTGGCTTTTCTGGGAGCTGTTGGCTGCTAGCTGACTTTCCTGTATTTTGAAACAAATGCTGAAAACCTGCCTGGAGCTCTCTGCTCAGATCAGTTGCCCACGTGTACTGTGGCAGCAGGTTTTACAGGCTGTCTGCCCTGGGAATTCAGGATCAGAAAATGAATGTATTTTCTTTTAATGCAGTTTTTATCCCCTTAGAAATAAGGGCTTCACTTTGTGAATGGGGCTATACGAGATTTCAGTGCTCCTGCATGGCTCCAGTTCATGCCTTCCTCATGCACATGTGCACATCTCTATTCCATGGTGGGGTCAAATTGCTGAAATCTATGATAGTTTTACATCTGAGCTCCTTATGAGCCTGTCCTTTGTTCCTTTTCTCCATTGGTGCTTTGGTTCATTGTCTGAAAAATAGGTATATCTGGTTTGAAATGTCAGCATTATGTTCTGGGAAGGACATGCTACTTCCAGTAGAGAGGACCACATAAGCTGGAGTGGCTGAGTGGAGGTGATGATACAGACTACTGGTGTTTGCAGGGAATAGTGAATCCTCTATTTTGGGCTGCTTTGAAGGATATTATTTGCAACAAATCCCAGAGTTTTTGTTGACTCATGACTTACATTTTGGTTTTATTCAGCATTTTTTTGTCCTTTGAGTCCTCCAGCAGCTGAAACAGCATCATCTTACCACAGGGCAGTTTCAGCTGAGCCTGGTGTTTGAAATGGCAACACTGCTAAATGTTTGTGACTTGTTTTTAGAACATCATCTCAGCTGCCAGTTTCCTTAAGAAAGCAAAAACAATATGAAAAGCAAGAAATAAAAGAGAGATGCTTTAAAATATTTCTGATGTAGAAAAACCTCACAAAACTAAACAAAAACATTCAGAAGACATGCTACACTTACCAGAATTTCTTGAAATAATGAGCAACACATAAGTAAACATTTGTGTTCCTTAATTCCCTTCACCTTCTTTTCTTTTCCCTTTTCTCCAGCCCACACATAAACCCATTGATTGCATTCTTTCTCTTTCCAAAAATTTTGCTTTTACTCTGATAAAAGGTTTGGATGCTCCCAGAAGGTGAGGGTAAATGTAGGGGAAGATAAGAGCTCCCAAAATCTCAGATTCCTGGCAAAGTGATGATGAAACTGCAGCGGTGCCATTAATTCTTCCAAGAAGAGGACTTAGGGCATCAAGAATAACTGCTTTGTGGGCAGGATCTGTGCACCCAGGAAAGCTGTCATTTCTACTGGAATTATTTTATTGGTGTGTATATGTGTGTATGCAGATAGTTATGGATCATATCACATTGTAAATGTGAAAACTCTTTGTTGCTATTGCTGTTGTATTATTAGGTGTTTTGTAGGCAAGTCAATGCAGGGATTGTTTCAGCAAGTGCAGCTGAATTTGGGTATTTTGATCCAAAAGAGAGAAGAGAGAATTTACTGCAGAAAACAAGGGTGAGTTCTAAGGAGACAAAGGGAACATTTTCTAGAGCTACTAATTGAAGAGTCTGTCTGGCTCATTTTCATGAACTGTAGGCCCTGAATTGATTGAAAACACAAACTAGCTTAGCACAGTCAGAGTAGGGAAGAAAAGGTGTTGGAAACAGTGTTGGTGTAAAGGGACATACCAGTGAGTGAGGCAGCACCTGCTGCTTGGAAAGGTGCAGAGGAAGAGACTGAAGGGATGAATCAGATCTGATCCTGAGGTTCCTCTGTCGCCTTTGTTAGATCAGGTAGACTAAAATCCATAAAGGCAGTTAAGCACCAAAATGCCTTTGGAGTTTGGCTTCTGTCCATATGTGAATCCTTTTTTTCTCCCCATGCCCCTGCTTGATATTATTTGGTGTAATTATTTTATTATTTATATTATGTAATTTATCAATATTGTAATAAACATCTTTATAGTAATATAAATATTATTTTGTGTAGCCACTTCCTTACCTCCAAAAGTAACCAGAGTTCAGGTTTTGTGAGTTGGCCACCATTATCTATGTTGTTTCCAGTGCTAATTTGTGGTGCTATGTCTTGTGACCTCACTTCATGACCTTTGTTATTGAGCATTCTCTACTTGGAAAAAGTCCATGTTAGTAAATGCTACAGATTAGCTTGAATCATTTCTCTATTTTCCCAGCTCCTTTGTATTTTTTGACAGATGCACATTTTACAACGAGTGACTTTTGTATTTTCTTTCAAATCATAGATGAAAGTTGTTGAGTATAACTGGAATAAAATGAGCTCCCTGCAGGGAAAATACCTCTTTGGATGATGAATTCCCATTTACGCTTATTTCTTGAGATCTATCATTGTAAATCGTGCTTAAATATTTTTTGATGTTGCACTTATGAAAATTAATTTTCTGCCTGCTTTTGTTGTAAACCTAAAGGTGAGGTAGAGTTTTTCTTTGGGGTGTATCACTGAGGGGTGTGGTCATTCTTAGTTCTCGGGGTAAGGAAATATGAGATGAGTGTTGGTTAAACAAATCCATAGGTCAACGTGGAATATATTCAGCAGCAGTGCATTAAATGGACAGAGCATATAGTGAGAGGTTTTGTACTCCAATGAGATTGAGAGATAATTCTGCTGCTGAAGGATAGTTAACTTGGAAAGAAGACCCATAGGATTCCTGTGGAAATAGTACATAGAAACTATGGGGTTTATTCTCTCAGTAAAGAAATTTTATTGGGCCAAACCCCCTTTCTCAACTGAATGTCTGAGTGACTTTGGTGAGGACAGTACAGCTTTTTATTTCAGGATAGGTCTATGCCCAGAGGTGACCTTTTCTTCTGTGATATGCTCTTCAGTGTTGCTCAGGGACTTAAAATCTGCAAAGGGTCCACAGAGACCCTGACATTGGTTCCCAGTTATACATCCAGTGAGTGCTCCCAGTTCCTGTCTGGTCTTCTTGCTTTTAAGAGTCAATTATAAGGAAGTGCATTTCCACTGAAGAGTTTTTTTCAACACCTGCATCACCCACCATGCTGCTGTGTTTTCATTTCTGGTTTAACTGGATGGCTGCATTAAGCACATTGTGTGCATTATCTCTGTCTACTGCCTTTAATCAGAGGGTTTATACATTGATGTGCAAGAAACATTAAATTGGGGCTAATGGGAAATGGGTTTGGGCCTCAGCTGTAGGGACCATAAAGTGTGATGGGATCTGGCACTTGGTTTATGATGCCAAAGAGTGGCATGACATGTAATCTAGTGACCTCATTTTTGTAGGGTGTTGCATAAAGCACTACTACTTTATGTAGTCATAAGGTAAAGTGTTTGGTTATAACATTCAGTGCATAAACCTGCTTCCTAGATAGTTCCTAGATAGTAAAACGATTTTATATATTTATATAGTAATAATAAGAGAAATTAGGCAGTTCAAGAACACAGAGCAGGAAAAAACCTACTTTAATTTTCTACAGATGTTTGAAGACTAAAGGCATTTCATGATGAAATAGCAAATTGCATGAAAGAGGTTAAACTTCAGTACAAAGTTGTGCTGTATTTTAATATTCAAGGGGAGTGTATCACAAACTAATAGAATAATCACTCACCTCTTGTCTTCCAGCTTTTGGCTTGATGTGGCCATGGAACTTCCCTTTAAAGCACAGTAATTTCTTTAAAGCCCATTTGATCTGTCAAGTAGGTGTAGAAGCTTGTGTCAGACATGAAGAAGAGAGCAGATTCAGCTCTGACAGATGATGCAAATACAGTGAAGTTAATTGACTTCGCCAGGGGAGAAAATTCTTCCTCCCAATTATGTCAAATGCCAGACAGCTTTCCAGAGGGGGGGGAGGTAAGCATGCCTAAAGGACAATACTGACACTGTGCTTTTCCAATAGGTGCTTGCTGTGCTCTGTTTTTACCTTTTCCTTTTTTACTATTTAAGGTTTCAGGAATAAAATAATAAAGTCAACTAGCTCAACTGCCTCTTTGTTTGAGGGTTCTCAGACCTCATAAATCCATTGCCCTTCTGTTGTCCTTTAGGGTTTTCTGCCTGGTTTTGCGAAGATAAAAACTTTCAGGAGACTCTGTGAAGCAATGTAGTCCCAGACTTACTTTTCTGCCAGTGTTAGGTGTTGTGCTTCTTTGGCTTCATATTGGTATAATTTAAACTCTGTCAAAGTCAAGAGGTTTCTGTCACATTCTAAGTTTTTAGTATTTGGAAGGCAGAGGAGAGGACTGGGCTTTTGACTCTGTTGGTTAATCCCTGGTCAGGCCTATAGCCTGTCTCATATATAACCTCTGCAGTTTTGTGTTCCAGCACCACATGATTCTTTTACAGAAATTTCCTGTCAGTGGAGAGGAGCCAGTGAGGCTGTCCTGGTAGGGGTTATTGTTTTGAGGAGCAGAACTCTGTTTTCTCCACTCTAACACCTTTTCCTCCCTCAACTCTATTTTTGCTTTCCGTTCATGGGTTTTTCCACTTCAGCTCCTGATAAGTGTTATTGCCAAGACAGGAGATATAAAAGAAATAATAAAAAAGAATCGATGTAGGCAACTTTTTATTCTTTATCACCTTCTTCTGAGGTTGTGGTGGGCAGGTTGTGCAGACACGTTTGTGTGTGTACAGATGATACAAACACACACCCTACAGGGTGTCTGTGCTGCAGTTAAAGGGGTCTGTGTCTCTGGAATACATGGAAGCTCATCCCTAGTGAGACTGGGTAGCCAGACCACATTCCCTCTTTCTGGCAGATACTACAGGTAGTCACATGTTGCAGCAGAACAAAGATAAAACTGCTGCAGGAGGTGGTTTTTTCAGGCTGGGAAGCCCTGCCTGGCTGGCAGACATGAGGTTTCTGTCCACAGGATGGGTTTGTTTCTCGCTGGGTGAGCCCTTTAGGTCACCAAGGCTGAGGATGGTTGCCCCTAATTAAGGCTTCAGGAGGATCAGCATTTTTGGGGGGAAGAACAAACCCTCTCTTCAGTGGTTTCTTCACAGTGAAGGTATAATCTGTTTCCAATGTTCTTTTGTGGCCCGGCTCTACTATTTATAACCAACCTTTTTCTGTCTCAGTGTTAGTAACTCTTACAGCTTTTTCAAGAAGAGTTAGGTTGGTAAATCTGACAGTGTTTATATTTTATGTAGTTGGTTGGTTTGGTTGTTTATTGTTGTTGTTTGCCTTACAAAAGTCCCTGGGAACATAATTGCAAGTCAATCATATTAGACACTGTACAGCAATTTAGAGGTGAGTGGAACAGTCAGTGCCTCAAGGTGCCTTAAAGTGGGAGATGCCTTCTTTAAAAGAAAAAAAAAAAAGTCAAATGCAACAGAAACAAACTATTGTGTTTCTTTCTTCTGCACTTGACTCTCTTCCTGCTCAATGTGGCAACACTATCAAAACTTTTCATTCTTTTGTCTTCTTCCTGTCAGTGTAACTGTTCCAGACCTTTCAGTAGCCAAGAACTCCGTTCTGTTTATGAGTTCCAACTTTTTACTCATCCTTGTGTCTGGTTTTGTTGCCTTAAGCCCCAGATACTTTCAGATTGACACAATATTGATCACAGTTGCATTTAGTTAAATTTGAGGTTAGTTTACATGAGTCAGTGATGAAATTGCATGTGACATCGGGAATTCATTATCTTTAAAATTATTTTTTGGGAAACTTTATTCAGTCGCTAAATGTATTTTTATTAAAACAAGCCCTTAGTATGCATAATTGAGATTTGGAATCATGGTAAGTTTGTTTTTTCACATTTCTTGGAGTGTGCTTTGAGTTTAGCTAAACTAAACACCATTCTATTTAGGGCATAATTTTAAGAATATTTTTGTAATTCTGGCAGCAAATGCTGTGACATTATAATTATGCCATAAGCATTCAATGTTTATTCATCATAAACTGGCTGTAATCCCAGTTCTGGAATACAGCTTTCCTGTTGCTCTCAGTTCTTCAAGTGAAGGGGTAATTTTGTCCACAGAAATGATTTCTTAAGAAAATCCACTATTTGGGTTAGCTACATACTAAAGCAGCTCGAAAAGTCTGTCTTTCCCTCTGAAGTCATAAATGAGTTTTGAAGTTTTCTTAAAGGAAATTCACTTTTAAGGGTGAGTTGAGCCAGCAGATACTGTTCTGAGACAGACTCGATTCTTGTGTATGTATTCTGCTCTCTTAATTGGAAAAGGTTAAACCAATACAATCCAGTGCTGTTAACATACCTGTAAAAATTTGGGTTGCAAAGCAAAGCAAGACTCAGCAGTACACCCCAGGGGTCAGTACTGGGACCAGTACTTCCTATCCTCTGCATTCCCACCTGGCTGTGGGAAGGAGAGCACCCTCAGCACACTTCCAGGTGATACAAAGTCCAGAGGAGCAGCTCATGCACCAGATGGTTGTGCTGCCCTTCAGAGGAACCTCTGCAGGCTGGAGGAATGGTGTCACAGCAATGCTGTAAGTTCAGCAAAGAGAGAGGCAGTGTCCTGCACCTGGGCAGGAACAAACCCTTGTACCAGTGCAGGCTGGGGGCCAACCTTCTGGAAAACAGCTCCATGGAGAAGGACATGGAGCACACCATGAGCCAGGAGTGTGTCCTTGTGGGGAAAAAAAGGCCACCAGTCTCCAGGGGTGCATCAGGAGAGCGTTACCAGCAGATGGAGGGAGCTGGTGATCCTTCCCCTCTGCTCAGCACTGGGAAGGGTGGGTCTTGTCCTGGGCTCCCCCTGTGCCAGAGACATGGACACACTGGAGTGGGTTAGGATTGAGGTATCTGTTTCTGAGGGGAGATTGAGAGAGCTGGAACTGTTTAATCTAGAGAGGGGAAGGCTTGGGAAGATCTTGTCAATTTGTGTAAATACCTGACGGAGGGCAGGGAGTGAAGGGGAGAGAGCCAGACTCTTCTCAGTGAGAGGGCAAGAGGCTGTGGACACTAATTGAAATACAGGGAATTCCATTAACATGCATTTACTGCAAGACATCAAACACTGAGACAGATTGTCCAGAGAGTTTGTGAAGTGTTCCTCCTTGGAAATACTACAACTTGACTGGACACAGCCCTGAGTGACCTGCTTGAGCTTGTCCAGGGAGGCTGGACTAAATGGGCCATTCACTTAAGAGTTGGACTTGATGATCCTCGTGGGTCCCTTCCAACTCAGAATACTCTGTGCGTGATAATACTTTGTCTCCCCATGTGCCTTCCAGCCTCAAAAGCTTCTTGGTGTTTGTCAGCCTGCTCTGACTCTGCATGGCAAGGTGAGAAAATGTCATCAAATCACCTCAGGAACAAGATATGTAAAATAACCCTAGATATTAAAAAAGATGCTACTTCTTTCAAATTGAATACTTATAAACCAGAATCCACTAGAAAGTGTCTTTTTGTCAGCAGGGTGCCTTTGCCTTCTTAGTTCCTTTTTGCAGAGGCCTCAGAGGTTGGGGGTGGTCCACCAGTTTCTAAAGTGATGTGTGTGATGCTGAGGCTGGAGTTGCCATCAGATGCGGGCTTGGTATCATGAAATCAGTGAAGCTGCATTAATGTAAGACACAATGAATAATACAGAGTCACCCTGAGATTTCAGAGATGATCTAGTGTCAAACTGCTTTCTGTTCATGTGTCTCCCTTTCAATTCTGTACTTCAGTACTGAGTTTAAATTTCCAGGAAGAAGCAAGTACTGAAATAAAAAGCTACATCTGCTCATAAAAGAGGAGCAAATTGTCATAGTGTCCTGGTGGTCCCAGTGGAATGGTCAGGCTCCTGTGGACTCCCTTTTCAGCTCCTGGAGAGGGATGTCTGGGGTGGGGGAAGCCCGAGTCTGACCCAGTGCACCTTTCCTTAGCTGTAATGTAAAACATCTTTCTGTAGCTCTTATTCAGGTTATGATACTGAACTTGGATAATGCCAACCAAATAATAATCCAGTTGTCTGTAGCAGAGCAAATGGCATCACTTCTTTGTAGCAAAAACAATAGTGTTGTGCCTTTGATCTCTAAAGTGCTCTGATGTGGTGAGATCATCTTGAGGAAGCACTAAGAGGCCTTTTCTTGAATTTTGAATTTAACTCATAGTAAAAGCAAGAAGGAAAAATGGAATTGAATGTGTACTGATTGTGATAATTAATTTCAGTCAACAATTAGCTTACTTTTCAAAGTTCCTGCACAGGGCTTGGTATTGGAACGGGATATTGGCAAATGACTTAATTAGTTTTCACTGCAAATTAATGTGTCTGTCAGCTTTTCACTATGGGGGCTCGTTTTGCTCTCCAGTAAGACTGCTGGCATCCCTTTCAAAACTATTTTTCTTTATCAGTGTATTTCCTTATGTGTCTTGATAACCCTTCCAGTTACTGCTGTAAAAGATGTGGGAAGGGGAAGAATGCTTGGTCCCTGAAGGTTGCTGTAGACCAGTCATTGCTTGTATGAATGAGATATTTCCATACACCATAAAACTTTATCCCAAAGAAAGTCTAGAGAAGTTAAAATAATGGTAAATATTCTGTAGACTAACTCTTGCAAGGGCTAAATAGCCTGGCCTTGATCCAGGAAGGCACTTAACAATGTGCTTAACTTTAAGCACATAGAATATTCTTACTGGCATGAGTGAAAAATCAATGAGACTACTCACATGCTTAAAATAAGACATGTGCTTAAGTGTCTTTCTGGACCTCAGCCAGACCATTCAGCCTGTGAGATGGGCTGAATTCTAACTGTGGGCAAAAGCCAGTAGTGTTTCATTTTGCATGTCTTGTGCCTTTCTGAAGAATTCATTGATATTGTCTGTGTTTATTTTAATTGGCCTGCATTTCCCATCTAAGCCCTACCAACTCCAAAGCTCTGGGAGTAAAATAGATGTGCAACTTAGGGCTGTCAAACAGCTTGTCAGGGGTAGTACTTAGTCTGTATATATTGCTCTAGAGCAGGAACTGAACTTCAGAAAAGCTGGGAAAAGATGAGGTGAAACATGATTATTTTCTTTGGTAGCCAAGGTTTTAATATAGAGAGAAAATGAAGAGGAGAGAAGAGAAGGGCTGGTGACAAGTTGCACCTTTTCAGTTAACATAGTTGCTTCTTACAAAACATTAAAGAATGCAGACAGATGCATTAATAATCCACTGGCAGTGGCTGTAGCCTTGGCAAGTTGGCTTTCCTACCTACTATTGATTTTTGTACCTCTCAGGCAGCAGTTTGCAATGGGTGGTGTGATCCCATACCCTCAAAATGAGTAGCTGAGATGAGTTGTCACAGCCAAAATAACTTTTACTTTCTAACCAACCCCTGCTGTTTCCTCAACAGCATCTTTTCCTGCTTAGATGACAATTTCCACTGCTGACAACTGGGAATGATAAAATATGCTATATTTAAACACAAAGAGCCCCTATAGCCAGAGGTGCAAAATAACCCACCACAATACACTGAGCTCCGTGTTGGCCCCAGCTGCACTTGGGGAACTCATCCCTCAAGTGCTGTAAATTTGGGGTGTTCCCGGTTAGTGAATGTGAAAACAGTGCAGCCACGAGCTTCTAGAAGAAATCTTTCCTGTCTATCAAACTTACAAGTCTAAGGAAGTAGTGACATTCTGCCCCCACCCCTTTTTGTTTTTCAACATCCAGACATTGCTTGTCTTCTACTTTCCCTCTGTGTTCACAGCTTCCTCCTTGCATTGCTGTTTGCTTTCTTTTCTGTCTGGGCTGTTACAGCCCACACAGCAGATTGTTCTTCTTGTGCTGCCTTTGAGTGTGATTGCTGATAGTTCTTCACCTGTGTTTTACTGGAAATCATAGAATGTTGAAGGTTTGGAATGGATCTTAAAGATCATCTATTCCCAACTCTCACTGCCATGGGCAGGGACATCTCTTTCTTTCCTTATATATTTGATTTATACTGGATGAGAGAGAAACTTAGAGTAGTTGAAAAGAGAGTGGCCAGAATAAACGAAAATGGAGCATAAGCATTTTTTTAAAAGAGTTAAAGATGTAAAACTAAAAGCAACCAGCTGACACTGTGGGATTTTATATATAATTACAAAAGTATCTCCTGAAAATGCATCTCCATGAGGGAGCAGCTGCCATTTTTAGCAGACCTTTTCCACCATGAGCACTTTTGAATGAGTTTGCCTGTAGGTGGTTGTTTTCTTTCAGCTGCAAAAGTGTGTTTGCTATAGCACTCCAGGCTGGGTTTAAAGCATGTTTCAAGGTAACTCACAGTGTATGTTTTTATTGTGTACTTGTCCTAATGGTCATTTATTTCTTTCAACTGTGAATTCTTCTTTTACTTAAAAGCCTGACAGAATCATCTGTCACATGCAGAATTTCACCTGAATTGAACAGGAGGTGATTTTAAGGTTCAGGTCTAGAAGGTGTATTCACATTCAGGGATAGCCAGTGATCTTTTGAACAGTGAAATTGTGAGCACTAAAGATACCAGAGCCAAAATTAGAACTGGAAGAGTGGATGGAAAATGATATTTTATAGCTGCTTTGCTTTCAAGTGTTTTCCTCTTAGCTTTTTTAAAATCAAGCTGAAGTCTGAGTGTATCAGTCTGCAGGTGTCTTCAATGTGACAGAGCCTTCTGCCACCTAGTGTTACTGGGAGCTCTCCTCAGCAGGGAATCACCAGATAATTTCTTAAATGTCATTATTTATTAATAATCCCCCACTCTGTGTATGTTTAAAAGGCGGTTTCTGCACCAGATGGTTTCAGAATCAGTTCAGTCAATAGGCACAACTTCTTTGGAGATAGTTTTTGAGGATGCAATTTGTAAGTTGAGTCAAGTTGTTAACAAATAATTCATGGAAAATTTCAGCAATTGGGAATGTCACTGCTCAGTAACAACACTGTTGGCACTTTTCTTCCCCAGGTGAAACCAAGGACCTAACTCAGCACACTCCTGTTTTTTCTGTGCTCCCACTCCTTCAGGATTAAATTGGATATTGGATTAGATTCAAAAGCAGCAGATAATAAAAATTAATTCAACAGAAATTATATAAAATAAAGAACAATTCCATTTAGATGTTAAAACTCATTGTCTTTTTAGAAGAGTATTTTAGAAAAGTAAAATGATCTCCTGTCATCACTGCCTTTTCCCTCCTAGAAATTCCACCAGGGCACAATGGAGAAGGGCAATAAAATTCAGAGAATCACACCCAGATTTCACAATAGAATTGTCAAACTGTTAAAATAGAAAAATGGGCTTAATGATGGTTTAGATTTAAGCCAAATAATAATAGCTCCTACCATATGCTAACAGATAAGAGGAAACTGCCTAGCATTGAAGGAGTGGGGGGTTTTTGACCCTTTATTCCCATGTAAAAAATATTTTCAGGAGAACAGAGCAACTCTTTCCCTTCCTCCCCCTCCTCTGTGGGCTGTCTGACAGCCCTGTGACACAGCGTGGGGCTGTGTGGTTCCTTTGCAGGTTGGTGCTTGAGAGCCCAGCCAAAAGGCTGCACAGGGCTGGGGAAGATGCTTCTAATCCCTCAACCTTGATTTTGAGGAGGAGCTGCACTCCGAGGTCCTGCTCTCTTTTCTCCCTCCCACCTCTTCCAGGAGAAAATGCCAGCATGGCTGAGAGCTGTAAACTTGATCCTCAGCATCAGGCTGGAATGCTGGCCTGATCAGCAGCAACCAGAACCTGCGGCTGCAGATTTGCTCTGTGCTCAGTTATCCATTTGAGATAATTATTAGGTTTGGCAGCTTACTTATCTGATCATTATCAGAGGTTAAAAACCCTCTAAAATTTCTCATGCATCTCGTGCTATTTTGTTTGAGTAACGTTAAACTGGAGTTACCGTTTGACATGAATTCATTACTACTCAGTCAGAACAGAGGATGCTGTGTCACAGTGAAAACAGAACAGGCAGCCTGACCTGGGGAGACCATATTTCAAAGCTGAGGTTATAATGAGATTTTTCTGTGTTCAGATGATGGTTTTTCCATCGGCAGTGATTTGGGGACAAAGCCTGTGGCCATGCCTGATACATGAGTCACCCTGAGGCTCCATCCTCCCCTGCTGGGACTAAAGCACAGTCGTTCAATGCAAGAAAACCTCTAAAACTGTGCTGGCCACTCCATTTTCCAGACTTGGGCCCAAAGTCAAGGTCCTTACCAGAGTTCCTGGAGCAGGAATATCTCCTTTCTGCTGGCAGCCATCCTGGACTCTGCAGTTGTGGTCCTGAGCTACTGGGTGGCATCTCTGCCCATGGCAGGGGGGCTGGAACTAGAGGATCTTTAGTGTCCCTTCCAACCCAAACCATTCTGTGATTCTATAAAACAGAGCTGTGCATCAAGCAAAATGTATTGAACAGAGTGTGAGGGAAACTTGTCTGTGCATCTCCCTCCTGTCTGTAGGTGTTCCTGACTGAGTGCTCTGTTCAGAAAGTGCTCAGTTTGCTTCGCAGCTGCATAATTTACATGGAAGCTGGTCCTGGAGGAATCTCTTTCATGTAGCTCTCTCAAAGCCCCAGTTCATCAATATGGATTGCTTGCCCTGTGCTGGGGGATTTATGGCACACGATGGGGTGTGTGGAAGATGAGGAAAAAGGCAGTGTGAGGAACAGAAGGGCATTTTAATCCTAAAGTAAGAATTTGTGTGTCCAAAAGAACAGTGTGAGGAACAGAAGGGCATTTTAATCCTAAAGTAAGAATTTGTGTGTCCAAAAGAACTGACTGTCAGAATAAAAGTTGTGTTCTCCCTTTTTGTCTGTAAAAGTGATGCTGTGTTCCTGGAGTGAAGCCCAGGGAAGCATTCCCTGATTGCTGGGGAAAGACACAGCGGTGTGTTAAAGATTCAACTTGCCCTATCCTTAAAAAAAAAAAAAAAAGCCTATGAAAATAATCCTGAATCAGGTAGTAAGATAGAAAACAATGGTTAATTTCCTCAGAGTAATAATAATTATTTAAACATATCCATGTTCTTCTGGTGACCTTTGTCCTAAATGTGAGGAGTTGGAAGGCAGGGGGAAAGATGAAGAATTTTGAGGTCAATCCATGCCAAAACTTTTCCACGCCACGTAACAAAGAGAGCTGCCTTGCAATTACAGAAATGATGGCTAATGGTCTTTTTAGCCATCAGAAAGGAAAAAACAACAAAATCATAGCTGAGAAAAGGTCCTTGTGTTCAATGACATTCTTCTCAGGGTCAAGTATGAGTGGAGCCTGCTTTAGTCATACACTAAATGTAGCTGCAGTTCTGCAGTGCTCCCAAGTGTAATCCACACCAGCCCTGCAGAGCGAGCGCTTTGCCGAATTCCAGCGAGGACTGCAGTGTCCTTGTTGTGCAGCGAGGCTGCTCAAGGGTGTTAAAATGCTTAACTTGCAGTTGTTTGAGCACTTTCTGTGATGGCTGATTGATTTACTGTATCTGGAAGTTCAGACCTGGAAACCTGAGCGAGGGAGAATGCCTGTGCCAGGGTGGTGAGCCCGGGTGTTGAGAGGACAGACAGCTGGTGGGTGACCTCAGGAAGATGACAAATGGGGGACCAGGTGTCCCCACTCATCCAAAAGCACTCCCAACCCCTCTGGAGTTACGGAAGTCACTTGTGCTGGAGGAAGGCTTCCTGTGAGCAAGGCTTCTAGAAATAAACATTAACCTCTTGTTGCCAGCTACGTCCGTGGGGGTAATGAGTTCAAGCAGCTATGGGGAAAGAGTTGAAACAATTCCTGCTTGAGTTTAAAGGAAAAAAAATTGAAAATCCATCCAAATGGTAGTGGTTGTGCATGTTTTGGAGCCAGCAGGAATGTGTGGTGCAGAGATGTGTGGTGAGCAACAGGAACAAACTCCTTACGCAGCGTAGCCAGTGATGGCTCTTCTGTGACATATGTGGAACCATTAGAACAACTAAATCTATTACCGTGACATGGGGAAGCCCCCCAACAACTGAAGAAAGGTCAGCATAGAATTTGTATAAAATATCCTTTTTACAGTTGAAGCACATGAACAAAAAAAAAATGTGTAGCCTTTAGTTTTCCTTCAGTTGCAAAGGGTTCGTGTATTTGCAGGTTCTGCTTTCCATTTCCCATTTTTATTTTAAAAGAGGCACGTGCTAAAATGAGGAGAATTTTCAGATAATCCTTGTCCTGCATCTGCCCCGCAACATCACAGAAACCTATAACCCATGTTGTCTTAGACCAGCTGAGGATGTGCCTCTGAAGCTTGCCTGGTGGGGTTATGGTGCACTCTAGCAGCTTCAGGGCTACTTTTCTTTTTCTCTTTAGCTAAAAAAAAAACCCAAAAAACCCAACAACAACAAAATGAGATGACCTCTGTAATTGCTTTGACTTTTGAAAGTGTATTCAAGATTTCCTGCATTGGCTCAGATCACCAAGTACTGCAGAAACAGCAGTGGCTGCTCTCTTGCACTGGTATTTACATTTTGTAACATTGGCTCTAAAGTGATGCTGCCTGATCAAATGTGAAGAGAACCTGATTAAATGTAGCATTTTATTATTGTCAAAAGGAATATGGAGATACCCACTGTGAATCCTGGGCTCACATGAGGTGCAGAATGTGTTTCTCAAACAGGCACGTGGATTTACACACGGGAAATCTTGTTGATTGTGAAACTCTAGTTTGCATAACTCTGCAGTGAAAAGTGGAGGTTTATTTAACTTGTTATTAATTTTAACATCTCCAGGTACAATTGGATTTACAGTTCTTTTTGAAGGGTGGAATAGGACAGCTTGCACCATTTAAGGGGTTTATGTCCCATTTTAAAGTCTGCAGTTGGTGGTCTCAAGGTCTGTAGTCCACAGCAGTTGGAGCTTATAGTCTTTTCCACTTGAAATAGTTGTGTCAAGGTGATCCCTTCTTGGGTAAGACCCTTCAGTGGGACTGGAGTTGTCCAAAACTCGTTGTTATGGCAGTGCCTGCAGGTCCTGACCCAGGGCTGCATCCAGCCTGCAGCAGAGAAAACATGCAAAATGCATATCAGGTCAGAGGAGTACAAAGCTTCCTTTATTTTCTAAAACCTTTTTCATCATTAGTTTCCTGTCTTTACACTTTAAAGCATCCACTTTTAAAACCATATCAGACAGTTTCTGTGGGGCAGAAGGTATTTCTCCTTGTCCTTTGATCTCAGTTTCTCTGTGCTTTTTCATCTTGCCTCTAGGCAATAGCACTGACTTTTCAGTTACTCCAAAAGACAATGTTTGTGTGTTAAATACATGTGAGTACCTGAGTCAGGTCTCAGGTCTATTTAAAAACTAGAGCAGCAGTGGAATTGGGGTGTTAGGAAAATGCTGCAGAACCACGTGCTCTCTAAAACTTTTCTCCCTTTAAACTTCTTTTTTATTTTACCAGTAGAAGATTTGGGATTTTTATGACCATTCACTTAGGAGCACTGAAGATTATTTTGAGGTAACTGTCACAGGGAAATTTCCCTCCATTCCATTCCCCAGTGTATTAGTTTTTCAGTGGAAATGTTTGGTCTCTGGAGTCTGTATTTCAACACAAAAAAAGCAGAAGTTTTCAGGGAAAGTAGTAGGGGGAAAACTTGATTCTGTTCTGTTCCCCTACCCAGAGTGGCTTCTTT
The DNA here is from genome assembly GCA_013399895.1 of Serilophus lunatus. Taxonomy (NCBI): domain Eukaryota; kingdom Metazoa; phylum Chordata; class Aves; order Passeriformes; family Eurylaimidae; genus Serilophus; species Serilophus lunatus. Next base: position 198,279 of record VXBA01006006.1, read on the forward strand.
GACTTTATGCCTTTGCATTTAAAGGTTTTTCTACTCCAGGATTCACAACTGCACTGACCAGTGTCACAGGTAACTTGTAATAAACTCTGAGATGCCTCATTAGATGTATCTTACAGGTTATGTATGCGTTCCACCATTAAAAGAGGAAACAGTTTATGTGAAACATCAAATAAAAGTGCCTTAGTTTTTATGTTAAACACTCCAGAAATTTATTGGTCACTGCAGTAGCTGCCAGGGAAGGAGCAAAGCTGCTGCTTTTGGAGTGGGAGCTCTGAGCCCAGAGCTGCTCCTGGGTCACTGTTGCAGCAGGACACGTGTGGCTTGGGGCTTCCAGGATCAGAAATGTTTGCCCTTTCTTACAAGGGAAAAGAGGGAGGAATAACTCCTCACTAATGTCTGCCTTTGGAGTCAGAACTGGCTCCATCAGTGACTGATGTTTCATGGCTAATACTACTTTCCTAAGCTTCCCCCCCCCCCCCTTTCAGTGTCTGATAGCAAAGCTCTGTGCTGTTCCATCTTGGCTGAGGTGCGCTGTGGCAAAGCTGTTTTGTTTTAACTTTAAAGTACTTTGTTTCACCACACACAGTTGGACATGTACTCTTGCCCTGAGACTCTCTGACAGTGTTTGAAACAAATTGCTATTTAGAAAAAGCAGATGGAGAAGGCCGAGAAGAATCATGAGATGTCCTAGCTTTCCTGTACTGGGTTTGGTTTCCTGGCTTTTCTACTGGGAAATTTTATTTCCAGTAGAAAAGAGTTCTTCATTTAGAAGACTTAAAACTTAGAAAAAAAATATTTCTAGGAGCCATGAACTCAAACTCTCAATTATGAAGTTTTTTTCTTAATTCTTAACTGAAACAAAGAGAGATCCATTGAGAGTCAGAAGGCATCTGCCTTGGAAGAATGGATTGCAAGATGAAGGCACTAGCTTTTCCTTGTTGGAAATTGGAATTGGGATGAGAAAGTGATGGTTCTGCTGCAGGTTCTTGGGGCACAGAAATAGGCTAAGCAAGTTTGTGGCAATCATCTGATACCTTGGTGAGCAATTCCTGCTCACTAAGCCCTCAGGAACTAGCATAGCTAAACAGAATTATTAATAATAACAAAGCAGACTGGCTTAGCGAGCTGACTCTGCACACCACTGTCTGCAGGTGGGATTGCTGGGGCTGCAGGGGAGTGTTCTGTGGTAGCTCACTTGTCTTTGGTAGGATTTTTCAGGAGCCAAAACTGCATTGTGGTATTTAGAGCGACTTTTCCTTACCCATGCACTGGTCCAGAAGGTGCCATAATCTGGGAAAAAACATATTCTTTTCCTCTCTTCTGTGGAATTTATCATATTTGGACCTCATCATGCTTAGCACTGTTTTGACATTCACACTGGTTGCTGCAGTTGTGTACACAGAGGCATTGGAAAAAAAAACCAAATAACAAAAACTCCCTCAGTGATTGTAATTATAAAATATATTTTTCCCATTTTGTCCTTGTTGTCTGGAGGACAGAGGAGGGGAGTGGCGGATGGCAGGTGCCTCACTGCCATCAGGGCTGGCAGCATGACTCAGGCAAGGCCTGCAGGAAGGATTGAGCTGGGCTTAGGAGGAGCCCTTGCCCAGTTCTTGGCTGTGTTGAAGTTGCATTCCATGTTGGAACAGGTCAGGAATTTCTGACACCAGTAATAGCTGGTGGGTTTGTCAAGACCTAAATTCAATAATAGTGCCCAAATATTGTCTGTTAAAATAGATGGAGGACTGAGTCTTTTTACTTTTGGGGAACTAGGATCCATCTAGTAGCTATTCCGTGGAAGGATGAATTGCTGTTCTGGGTTTCTCTGAGTACCAGCTTTGTGTCTTTTGTTTTTGCTCTGCCTTAGACAATGCAATGTCCAAGACAGGGAGAGCCACAGTATATTTGAATAACACCCAGCAAAGGCCTGTTCCCAAATGAATTTCCTGGGGCTATTTAGAGGAGAACAGCAATAAACTCAGCTCATTTTATAAACAAATTCTGCTTTTGGCTGCATGGACTGACTGTGGTAGAGCTGATTGGTTCAAACAAAAACAGAGCTAAGCAGAGGAGCTCAATTTGTACCTGCTCAGGGACTATAGAGTAACCCAGGCCACACATTCCTCAATGAAAAGCAGGCCAGACACAATCCAGTTTCTTTGTGCCTCTCTCATCTGATGAGACCCAGCCTCTCCAGGCTGACTCTGACTAATGCAGCAATAGCTCATCCCAGGGACTTTGTAAATCTAATGAAAACACTGTCTCCAGAAAGGTCCAGGAATGCAGCAGCCTGTGCTACTGCCTTGCTAATGCTTCACACAGTTTTCCAGACTGGAGTATTTTGCTTCCTATTTATTATTTAAATGATGAATCTGGAAAATTTCCCAGATGTAATGTCTGCCCCATTACTTTCTGTCTTGGATACTGCAGATAATCACATGAGCAGTCAACCTGTCCTGTGGAATAGAATCACATTATCTTTTTTTTCCTATCAAACAACTTGTGAATGATTTTTCTTTTCTTCACCGCCATAAAATACTTAATATATGAAAAAAGAGTCATCTGTCTGCAAATACATAGTTAGTCCACATGTACCTCCAGTGGTGCATGTGCAGAAACACCAGTGGGAGTGTATTTATCTTGGGCAGATGGGGAAGATTGTGTGAAGTCATCCCTAAGCACTGATACTTTCAGCTGGGTGGGTGAAGGGAAGTACCATGGAGTGTTTTTGGCTTGTTGATTGGATGTTCAGTTCTTTTTGGTTTTTTGTTTAGGTGGAGGGTTTTAGGTTAATTTTGTTTTTTGGTTGGGGTTTTTTATTTTTTTTTAGCCAGCTCTGATTGTGCCATTTCTCCATCCTATCTGGTTGTTTCTGAAGTCTTTCCTGAATTTCTCTGAAACAAGACCACCCTGTTGAGCAGTGAGGAGATGTTTGCCAGTGGTCTCGGGTGTTCCTGAGCTGCTGTTGGTTCCTGTGGTTCTTGGAAGCAGCAGTGCCAAGGGCTGGTCAGGCTGCCTGGGCACAGAGAATTGCATCCCCTGCCACGCTGAGCACCACTACGTAGTTCTCCAGCAGTCCCAGTCCTTCTGATGAAGTGATGGTGACAAGGCCTTTGGAAAATAGAAGACACAAAGAAAACTCCCTCCCAGGAGTGACCAGCTTGATTCTGAGCCTCCACACCAAGTGTGAATTACACCTCTTTCCTTAAAAACAGGGAGGCTTTTTTATTCCTCCCCCCACCTCCTTGGTGATGAGAAACTGAAGGTCAGGAATGAGCCCCCTGAAGGCTCATGAAGAGCAAAATACGACGTGTTTTAACTGACGTGAAAGGTTAATGGGGAAGATCAACATCCAAAGGCTGCAGTAAGGAAAGGGGGCTTGTTTGGGCAGAGCCTGAAGCAGAGAGTCGGCATTACAGGGAATGGGAAGTGTGAAACCATGGGGCAGGGAACACACAGCCCTTTAGCCCTGCTCAAAAATAATAGCGCAGGCTTTTTTTAACTTCAGAGCTGCCCTCAGTAAAAACAAGTTGCGTTAAAAAAGCTGCGCACCAGAAAAAGCAAACCTCGTTTTCCTGGTTTCTGCTTATAAGATTTACAGGTACTTAAAATAAACCTATGAAAAACAGACCCAGTGTGCTGGAATTTGCTAACTAGTGAGAGCAATTACCTCCAGGTCCCAAGACCTAGCGGAGCTCGGCTCTTTGGAAATAAAACTTGGCGAGAGCCTCTTCCTGCTGCTGTTGTGAAGGTGTACATGAAAAGATGTGCTGACCTCTGCCAGAAACCCCAGGAATCCAGTTCAGAGAGATTCTCCTGGGGAGGAGATGGCTGGATTCAGGCAGCACAGATGGGGATCGGTGTGGAAAAGCCAGTGGAACATTCGCCTCTCATTGTGTGGCTTCAGCGTGGCAGATTCTTTGCAATTGCCTGGTGTACCACACTAATTAAATGGGTCAAGAGCAGTAAGTTCAGATACTTAACGAGAAAATAAAAGACCTCACTTGACAGCCAGCAGTGGGTCGTGCTCGTTTCACAGGAGTGAGAAGAATTAATGCAGGTTGTGCAGTAAAAGTCGATCTGAGCCTTTTTGGCAATGATTTTGTATTGCTTCAGAGATCGCCTGCCAATTAACTAGAAATGCTGTAATGGCTGTAAATCAGGTTGTCTTATGAAACTAATGCTCCAATTTCAGATGTCCTAGAAAAAAGGAAAGAATAGACTCTGCTTTTCTCCTTTTAGTGATATATAAGTAACCAGAGATAAGGAAAGTAATGAGAAAGACACAACCAACCTTTGTTAATATTGAAATGTAAGATAATCATGTTTTCGCTGGACTCTTTCATGCATGAGGGGAAAATGAAGTTTGTGTAATGAAATAAATATGATAGAAGTGAAATCCAAGATGGGAATTGATTTTTATGAGACTCTCCATTTTGGAGGGTGGAGGCAGTTTCACACCAGCAGTTTGAAGGAAATTATTTGTTGTTATCAATATCCATCATTCCTGGCTGGGGAAGCAGCTCCTGTTCCCCACCACAGTTATAGAAGTCCTTTGGGGAGGATGAGATCTTCCTCCTCAAACGTTGAGGGACAAGTAACAAGAATGTTAAAAAAACAACATAAAATGCTTTCTGCCACAAACCAGGAGCTCTCTGCAGACCACCTTGCCTTGCAAGTTAAGAGATGGGACCAGCTTTGCTGCTGTGTTTGTACGTTCCCTTTGGACTGAACACTGTTAGAAGGGTTTGTGCCCTCCTGTCTGTGTCCTTGCTGATGGGAACTGGGGTCTGGCAACAAGGGCTGGGCTCCATCACAAGTTGGTCCAAAGCAGCAGAGCTCAGCTTGGCCACAGGAGACAAATTAGGTGTCTCAGCTTCAGCATCTCACCAAGAATCACTCAGAAATGTTATTCGTGTCTGTGCATTGTGGTTATTAGGTGCAAGAAATACAGTTTTTAAAACTGTAATTAATCATTTCTCAGTAACCTCTTTTTCTACACGTTTATGGCATCAATGGGTATGACTGTTTATTATGTCTTACCTATAAAATCTGACCTGTTTTATATACTCTTTATGGAAACAGTGTACAGTCATAAATTAAAAGATGCAACTGTTTTGGATATTTTACTGGTGGTCCTGTATTTTCCTGCCAAAAGTGCAGCTGTTTTAGGTTTCTCGGGATAACATTATAAAAGGCTGTATGCGTTTTGCAAGTTTATGCTTGATTTGCCAAGCCAGAGGTGGAGTGACTCAACCTTCCCAGGAGCAACATGTACCAAGTGAGGAATCAAAACAGTTGGCTGAAGTGGGGCAGCTCCAGTGGTCACTGGAGAAGCAGTTCTTGTTTATGGTGATGTCTCTGATGGTTGGGATTTGAGATGGTCGTCGTGCAGGGCTGTGGATCTGTTTGTGCGTTTTTGGGGCAAAACTAGTGGAGAATCTGGTCTTGTACCTGTTTCATGAGATGCAGGAGCTGTAGGGTTACAGCATGGAAAGAAGCCATCCAAGCCCCCATGAACAGACATCTTTAATGGCAGCTCTTGGCACGTGTGGCTGGTTGGAGCCCTTGGAAGGAGCCAAGGGGAGCGGAGAGTTTGTGGTGGTGCCAGCTCAAGTGTTTCCATGTCAACTCATCAGTCTGGCAGGGTTGGGGTACAATTAGATGGCTCTGAAACTAGGTAATTTGATTAATTAAGGAGGAATTTTAGAGGTTTGAGTGGCCAAAACTCTGACGATGGCCTCCCACAGACCTAATTCCCAGGTGTCAGTGGGGTTAGTGCAGACACAGAGAGGCACGAGAGCACAAAAAGCTCAGCCCTGTTGTCATCACAGCAACCGGCACTAACTGACAGAGCTGAAACCCTCCTGTTCGTGTGGGAGCACCGGAGAGCTTGTGGGTTGTCCTTGTCCTAGAAGGAACTACGGGGAGGGGGAAAGGGATGGGGCACAGAGAACACAAACCCGTGAGTGTCCTTACCCCTGTGGCACCTCTTGCAAAGAGCGGAGCCGTCCGACTGTGTTGGCCGGGGCGTCATTGCTTTAACCCCTGGAGGCTTTATCCCAGTGTGTTCACAGCTGGCTGCCAGTGGGCAGCTCCAACCTCTTGCTTTCTCCCAAAAAGTAGCCTGGACCCCGTGCTGTGCGCTCTGCAGGGGTTTGATGTGTGCATTCCTGCCCTGAAATAACGCTGCTCTTCGCTGTAGGTACCTCACGCACGTACGAGCCGCCTCCCCACAGGACCTCGCTGGGGGCTACACCTCTTCCCTGGCCTGTCATCGAGCCTTGCAGGACGCTTTCAGCGGGCTCTTCTGGCACCCCAGTTAGCCAGGGACCATCGGCCTGTGACCAAGGGACATCCAACGGGGCGAGAAGCCGATCGAGCCAGCGAAGGTTGGGCAGAACCGCTGCCATCCGCACGGCGGCTGGGCTGCAGTCACGTCTCTGTGCAACTTTTCTGTGCAAAACCAGCTGTGTTTAAGTGTTAAAGGGAAAAAAACAAAACCCATCTGCACGAGAGCTTTGTAAAAACGGTAGATACATTTTTGTGGAGGGGGAAAACTCGTTAGTCATGTGGCACTTTGCTGAGGGAGGCTGAAGCAATAAGCCACATCTAATGGAAGATGTGAATAACTCAGCTGTGTATGTTTGAGGCTTAAAGAAATACACTTGTAAAGTTTTTTTTTAAATAAAGCCAGACTTTTTTATTAAAGTTTGTGGTTTTACTCTTATTGCAGGGTTTTATTTGCACAAGCATTTAAATACCATTTTGATTATAACATTTAGTGTCAATATTAGAGCCTACATTTTCTTCCCATAAAACTAGTTTCCCCAGTTTAGACAAGTGGGTTTCTCCTCCTGCCAGCTGGATTAGATGAGAAACCCTGGAATATGCTGACACGACTCCTTCCGGATGTCACTTGGTTCTTACCTTTGCCTGGAAAACAAATTTTTAGCTGAAAGTCTTTCAGCTGAGTCCCTCTACAAGCAATTGATCAGAGGCTTAAGTTACTGAAGTCAAAATTGTGGGGTTGGGTTTTTTTGTTTGGTTGGTTTCTTTTTTTTCTCCTCTTTTACTCCATTTGCAACTTTTCTGTCATGTACTCAGGAGCTTCTTTTGGTAGGCAGATCCCTTAACGTGGCTTTTAGGATGACCCCTGCAAGCCACTTATCTGCTGCTTTTATGTACTCCTTCCTTGTAGTGAAACGCTCACTAATTGCAGCAGAGCTGTGCTTCCTGTGGGAGGACTGGACTTTGCCATGAGTGGATATAAAATGCAGGAGATGGGAAACTGCTCAGGACAAGGAGCATGGACCACATTTTATGAGCTATCCAATAACAGCTGTTGAATCCTGTTCTGAGGAGTGCACTAAATGGATGTATTTTTCCTGTGCTCTATTCCAGACTCAAGTGCTTTTTTTATTAAGGAACGTGCAGGGAGGTGGCAGAATTTCCCTTGCCCTTTCTCTGAAATCCTGTTGGTTGTGGCCAGACCCAGCTGCTGACAGGGAACGTTACACACAAGGCAGAGGTGTGGGAGGAAGGAGCAGCAACCAGGGAGAGCCTGCCCTATTCCAGGCTCACCCAGACTGGCAAAGATACACCTCACCGATGATGTTTATTTTCAGTTTGTAAAGCCTCAGGTCATGCCCTGATGAATGCAGAACTGCATATGCATATCAACAGGTATCATTTAAATACCCTCATTAACTTGTCTGTACCTGGCTGTCCTTTTGCTCTCTCATGGGGAAGGGTTGTACACAGAAATATGGAGATATAGAAATATGGAACCTCCCCCCAGTTATGAGTACAGCCAAGTATCATCTGCTGATTCATAAAGTTATGCTGCTGGAATAACACTGGCATTCAGTCCTCAAGGGAACAGAACTTCCACCAACTCCAATCCTTCCCTGCTCCAGGAGACTTTAATCACGTGCTGAAAATCAATCATGTACTTGACTTGCTCAGCCCAGAAATGGTGATCAGAGCCAGGCTGTTGGTGCAGTAGTGCCAAGACGCCCTGAATTTGGGCTGAATTTGAAGCAACACAGTCCCAGGGACCTGCAGTCTGTGTTAGCAGAGATCACAGGGTGGATGCATCATTCCAGAATGGTCCAGGGCCTCGTGGCTCCAGCAGCGTTTGTAGAGGGCTGCAAAGAACAGGAGCCACTTTCAGATGTTTATGGGAAAGGCAGCTGGAAAGCAGCAGCGTCAGCAAACCTAACAGAGAGCGGGGCCGGGGCAGGAGCCCAGCACACTCCTGGCACAGCAGCTTCCCTGGGAGGAGGGGACATGAGGTCCCTGTGGCTGCCAGCAAGGAGACACAGGCTGGAGCTGCTGGGACACCACAGAGGGCAGTGGAGGAAGGCTCAGGCTGCAGTGCAGCCCAGGGAGGAATCTACAGCACGGGTGAGTCGTGGTGGCTTTGTCCCTCTGGGTTGATCAGCGTGATCCAGGAGTCACTGGGCTGTGCAGCCAAGGGAAAGAAAGGCTGTCACACTGAGCCACGAGCAAGACAAATCCATGGCCCTCAGTGGGGCTTGGGTGAGAACCAAACATCCATCAGGCTGCAGGCTCAGGGATGGAGCCACAGCAGCAGAGCCAGGAGGGTGAGGGACATCTGGTAATGGAGTTGCTGGGCATGAGCTCAGAGCTTGGACGGAGGGGAAGGATCTGAAAGAGAGAGGGCGAGCCCAGTTCTCTGGCCAAATAAACTATGTGTGGTTGACATTGCCCAACAATAGTTTGGATGGGTAAGAAAAGGAAAGCAAAGGCAGAGGGTTTTCAAATCCCTGCAGAATACAAGCAGCCAGTCAGAGAGATCATCCAGGGACTGCAGCAGGGGAGCAATTGGAAAAGAGAGCTGGGAGAGGGCAGAGGCACAAAAGCCACGGGAGGACACGGTTTCAGGAAAATAGAACTTGTTTTCCAGGTGCCGGACTCAGTCTGGTGCTTCAATGCAAGCATGTGCTTAATCTGCAAACGTGCAAAAGGCATTAGTCTTCCCTGCTCCAATGGTGAGTAAACATGAAGTCAGGAATCAACTAATCCCTAACTAAATCTCGGCATTTTCAACTCAAACCCCCAGGATATGTGACTATTTGGCCCTTTTTGTATCTCAGGTTAAGTTTTTGAAAGGTTATCTTGCTTACACAAGGGCTGTTTGTGCATCTGCTCACTGTAATCCAATATTCTGAAACACCAAACCGTTTGTCAGAGAGAACCCAAGGCAGGGTTTGTGTCAGTCACCTTCCTAGACCCGACAAAATACAAAAATCTGTTCTCCCCACAAACTGCACATTATCAAAATGCCACAGCAGAAAACCACTCCAGGCTGTGTAGCTGAACTAGCACAGGGTGTGAAACAATAGAGAACAGAGAAGCACCAAAACACATTTATTACAAAAGAGTTCTAATATTTCCTAATAGCAACAATTCCAATCTTCTTAGGGATCCCACAATTAATAAAAAGGGTAAATGCAGGAAGCAAGGCTCCCAAAGGGAAGCTGCCACATGCATTGTGCATCTCGACAGGTAACACAGGTATGCTTCAGGTAACTCAAGGTGTAAACCAGAGGTACCCTAAATATCCCTTAGTTTGAGTAAAGGATTCGCCATAACTCAAGTCTTCAACTCAGTGATGTCTCTTCAGAAAAATCTTGGCTGGTACACAGACGCTTTGAGGCTGGTTTTTCTGGAAAAAAGGTTAGAAAAAGTAAGTTGTTTAATGTGCAGTAAACAGACTGAGCTAAACCACAAGCCCTGGAACACTTAAGGGATTTAACAGGAAGAGATGAGAGTTAAAATCAGGATTAACAGTCACAAACGAAAACTGTTACAGCAATAATGGGGGGTCTTTACTAAATGCCAAAAAGGACTTTCAAAAAACCTGTATGGAGCTACGCTCTGACCTACATCTCAGTGCTCCCCAACAACAGCATGAAAATGAGTTTCATGGCACTAAATCTTTATAAAAACCTGCTTTGCCTGAGTTCATGTAACTCCCTTCCTGTCCCATAGTGAAAAGCCCAAGATGACTGAAACCAACCAGTTTCTGTAAGTACTTCCAAGAAACAAATGACCAATTATTAAAAAAAAAAACCAACCCAAGGCAAAATAACCAAATTGAGCATTAAACCCCTCTAAGGCTATCCATGTTTCAATGAAACTGTACAGAACTGATTCTGCTGATGTGACTCCAGACCTACACTGAGACTGTGTGAGCAGAAGGGAGGAGGTAGATCTCAGACCATTTCCTTGAAAGTGCTCAGTTCTGGGCAAGAATGCAGCTCCAGTTTTTAAGCACTGAGCTAAAAGAAACGTGTGCTTGGCATTAGATCACAGAATCACTGAATATCCTGCGTTGGAAGGACCCACAAGGATCACTTGAGTCTCCATCCTCCCCCAGAACACAACCTGAGGCATAAAGGTCTGGTTTATGGCCAGTCCACCATTTTTCTGGGGAGGCTCATGCTGGGATCAGAGGAGCAGGCTGCTGTTTCCAAGAGCACAGGAAGCCCTGCAGCTGCTGCACATGTGCAGGCCCTCTGTCCTGGCCACCTCCATCTCACCCCAAATCCAGCGTCACTGTCACATGGCTGGAGTGGCCACAGGGCATCCCAAGGTGGGATCAACCCAGGGCAGAAAAAGGTGGAGCCTGAAGTCCCAGGGTCACATGGGAGAGCTGTTCCTTACCTCCATCAGGGCAGGGCCTCTTGAACAGCACATCTGCTGGGATCTGGAAAGTGATGCACAGCATCTCCTTGTTGGGTGCCACATTCCTGACCTGGTAAGTAGAACAGCGTCCGTCCAAGGAGGTTCCCAGCGAAGCTTCTGCTCGTTCCTGGATGTCTTTGGCTGGGTTCTCGTGTTTGGAGAACCCATAGCAGTGCACAGTGGGAAGGCCAGCAGTGCCGCACGGCTCCCCAGCTAAAAGATGCCGGAAAACATCCAGAAATTCCACGGCCAACGCCGGCAAATTCATGACCACGTGGAAAGCGGTTTTCTGCTCTTCCCTCAGAAGTGGGAGCTCTTTGCTCAGCTCTTCCCTGACGGGCCCCCGGAGGAAGTCCCTGCCATCCATGTTGAACGCTTTTACTTTGGTGTCTACTTTGTTGATCTTGCAGTTGTGCAGGAGCCAGTGGTAGGACTCGGGGTTGAGGTCGTTTGCAAACACGCGGCACCTTTTCTTGGCCGCCGGGATCGCGAAGGGCCCGACACCAGCGCAGACGTCGAACAGGACGTCCCCAGGCTGGAGGAGCTCCACGATGCGGCCGTGCTCCGTGGAGAGCCGTGGGTTCCAGTACACTTTGGAGAAGTCCAGTTCATAGGCAACGTTATTTTCTTTGACCTGAAAGTCCAAAATATTTTATTAAGCTTCTGTGTTTAAATGCCAGGCAGGTTTAAGCGTGATGAGGAATTAAGACAGCTGAAAAACCCAAGGTGTCTTATCAAAAGGTGACGTGTACACCAACGTTTGTCCCACTGGTGGCACATGTGAACCTTCTAAAACCAGATCAAGTCATCAGAAACTGACATAAGGAATGTCCCCACAGCCAATCCCAATGACTGCCTTACCCAGGTCTTAATAACCAGGTGAAAATAAAGCAGCAACTTAAAATGACCATTAAAAACCTGGAGGCTTTTCAAGAGCTTTGTGGCCAGCTGACAACTCCTTTATTGAAAGCAGACCTTGGGAAGATGCCTCAAGCCTTCCTTAGAGGAGTCTACACAGTAAATAAGTGTCTGAGAACCATCCAGCACAAGAAAGGGAACCCTCAGCCAAATCCAAAGCCATTGGGAGCCAGTTCTGCAGCTTGAAAAATACTGTATTTCATCTCTCGAGGTGACAGAGTCTGCAAACTGATCCAAACTCAACCTTTGGAAGGACCACTATCTTTAGAACAAACCTGAAAAGAAACAGTATTTATTCAGATGAGAATGGGATGCAAGGCAATACTCTCTTTGCACCACCACACTGGAATTGTGTCACTCTGAAAGAAACATCCTGAAGTGTATCTGCCCTCCTGGGTGCAGCTCCAGGGTGTGCCAGGTGTGTGGTAACCCCATCTGCATAATCCTCGACTGCCACTGCTGCCTTGACAATTCAACTGCCTTCTCTCTGCCTGTACAGGGTGTTCTACCAAGCTACTCAACTTTTTTTTTTAATTTGGTAACCTAATGTCTTCTCTTCTGAAAGTATAAAACTGCTAACAGATAGGGAAAATATTTTCGTGGAAGCCGTGGCCAAGTTTCCAGCTACAGACAAGCAAAAAATGCTTGGCAGTCACACAGTGATTGCACCTGATAAATGTCAGGACAGAGAAGAGAGGAGGTTTGTCTTGCTGCTGTCAGAAAAGTAGAAAGGCAAAGGCAAAATGCTGGCCAAGTTGCAAAGCCAGTGAGATTCAAACACACACTCTTACATTCTGTACCAGCCACTGTACAAGGCTCGGTCACATGAAGAAAATGCATTTTCTTAGATTAAAGCAATAAATAATTCGGCTTTAAGTGAGAAACATCCCCCAATACAAGTCTGTCATTAGTATCTCTGTAAGAAACCTTTACTGCAGCTGCTTTTGCACAACATTAAAATCTAGGCTGTGAACTTGAAAGAATACATGATCCCTATGGCTGAGTTTGCCCTTGGCAGACCAGGACAACGTGGAATTAACACCCAACTCTGATGCTCAGAGAGGTGTCAGAAAGAGCACTGTCCAAAGGAATGGCCTCAACAGCATCCCTGCATCCCATCTTTCCAGAAGATGTCTTTGGGTTTTAGCACAGTAAATTTAAAATACCAGGAGGGAAAGGCCTGTACCTTGGTGACCAGGTTGTTCTCTCCAGCGAGCACTTCCATTTCAAAATTCCTGTATGTGCTGTCAATAATATTGGTTTTATTCACTACACAGGTGATTCCTGGATTCTTGTCAATTATAACCTGGCCTGAGAAAGAGAGGGTAAAAGATATTCTGGTTAATGGACCACAGCCTTTTAATGTTCTACAACAGCCATAACAAACCTGGAGTTTACAGTTAAATTAACCAAAGCAGGTGTGTGTTGGAACAACCTCCCTCTAACGACCCAGGGTTGCAGCTGTGCCATCTTTCTAAGACACCCTTCAGCCTCAGGGCAGTGAGGCCACAATGTTGTGAAAGGAAAGACATGGGCCCTCTGGGCACAGCCACAGGATCAGCACAAGGCACCTTGAAACCCAAATAAAAAGCCGTGAGAAGCGCTCAGAAGTTCTCTCTGCGTGACACTTGTTGAAATACTCTTTTGACAATGTACAAAATAGACAAAGATTCACTTTATTTGAGAGGAGCTGTTTCACCTACCAATCAAATGTCTGTAGGGCAGCTGGTGATCCCTGAGATTCAGGTGAGCAATGTGGCCAACACGGCTGAACCCAGAGGTGACCTCCTGCCCCTCGGGCAGCACCGCTCGCAGGATCTCCTCCAACCTGAAATTCTCATAGCTCAGTTCCAGGTTGTACCTGGACACCTCAGGGGGGACACTGAGCTGCTTCAGCACCTGCTGCTCCCCTTCTCCCAGGGAGAACTCTGGCATTTTGTGAGGATCCAGGATAACAAGTCTACTGTCCTCATCTTCTGGATCCTCAACCACTCTCTTCAGCCCGGGACGCCGCAGCACCGACTGCTTCAGGGACTTCAGCAAACTGTTGACAATCTCTTTCCTGACTTTAAGGGCCGGAACAACAACTGTCCTTTTAAAAGCCTCTCTGTCGAGCAGAGTCATCCCACGCACTCTGGGATGTGGTGAATACAGTTCTGGATCAGCTTTATCCTCCAGGGTTTCAGGCATTGTAGAGAAAGTACTTTTTTTAACCACTGCAAAGAGCCCAGGTATTCTGCCAGAATATTGTGCCAACAGCATCCAAACTGCTGGAAATGACGTATTTGATGCAGCTGTCCTAAAATGATTAGTTTTCAGTAGTCTGGCAGAGTATCCAAATCTCCACAAAGTCCTAGAAGAGAAATTATTCATTTTATAGACATTATGTAATCATTCCATTAAAAAGGCTGCAAATCACATGGATTTGCTGTTCTCTTAAACCAGAATTTCCATCTGTACCAAACAATCCACAATAGTTTAGTAAAGCTCTTTATTATAAAATATATACTGCAAGTGTCTGTTATTTTGCAAATGTGTTTTTAGACTTGAACACTACCTAACTTCAAGCAGAGAGAGAATCCCCTCCTGCCAAAAAACAATGACCTCTCCTTCTTCTAATAAATGTGATATTAATCCCAGGAAACCAAATGGAAAATTTTCTACCGTCTTGACCTTACTGTTGGATCCCTCCTGTGCCTGATAAAATTCATGACCAAACAGTGGTTGCTAGAAAACAGTTATTAGCAACAGTGGCCATAATCACTCTTTGGTGATTTCTGTCCCCCCAGACTCAGTGTGTGCTGTTCCACACTCCACAGTGTCTGTGCTCCATGAGCTGCATGCCAGAAAGATCATTAATTACAGCCAATATTCCTTGCAAGGTCCAGGGGAGCATTAGTAATGCTCAGTAATTAGTAATTAGCATTAGTAATGCCTCTCCCAGTGACCAAGCCCCACTCCACAGGTGCTTTACACTTCTCGAAATGGTTTCCTCCACTGCAGACAGTCCAAAAGGGCCACGTTTTCTGGCTGCATCAGCTGCTCCAAGGCAGGAACCAGCGTTTTGGGTGGTGCTTCAGGCATTTCTCCTGACTTTTTAACACTGGGGGTTGACCAGAGAGATGCAAACCAGCCCTGAAAGGAAACAGCTTCTCTCGCCTATAACAGCCATCGCCCTCGCCCAGGGTCACGGACAGCTTGTGCAGCCTCTCCTTCCCAAACCTGCTGTGCCCAAACCCTGGAAAAGCTGCTCCCCCTCCTCCAAACCCCGGCTCCTCTCTGGGACCTCCCAGACCTCCCAGCCCGCCCATCTCCCCGAGCCAGGATTTTGGCAAAGCACACGCCCACTCCGAAATAAACACTGCGTTCTACGGCGGGGAAAGCCCTTCTCCAGAGGGCCTAGCCTTCCCGGGCCATCCCCCTTGTCTGGTTTTCAGAATCACAGAATCGCTGAGGTTGGAAAAGATCTCCGGGATCACCGAGCGGGACCCTGCTTTCCTTAAACACCTCCAGGGTGACTCCAACACCGCCCCGGGCAGCCCGTCCCCGATGTCTAATCACTCTTTTTGTGAAGAAATCCCTCCTCACGCCCAGCCCGGCGCAGTTTTCAACCTCTCGCTTCTCGACACTGGATAAGCCCACAGCACCACACTCCCCACACCGCCCATCGCTGGATCTGGCTGGAGGCCACTGCAACCACCTTCCCAAAACGCCTCTGGAGCGCCCAGCCCTTCCCTCAGCCCCAAGGGTTTGTTTATCCCGGTTTATCCCGTTCTTCCCTCAGGGAGATCGCTCCC
>VXBA01006006.1:213834-342405 GCA_013399895.1 Serilophus lunatus
GGGCGATGGCGGCGGAGCCGCTGCTTGGGGGGCCCGGGCGGGTCCGGCTCCTGTGCGCCCGCGGCTGGTACCTGTCCGCCCGCCAGCCGCGGGAGCGGCCGCAGGATGGCGGGGACGACGACGAGGAGGAGGAGGACGAAGAAGAGTTCGCCCCGCTGCTGCCGCCGCCGCCGGGCAGCGTGCGTGCGAGGGGCGGCGGGGAGGGAGCGCCCTGAGGGGCTGCGGAGGAGAAGCTGCGGGACGGGGCTCTGAGGGGCTCGGGGGGCTGTGCGGGAGGCAGCGGATCCGGTCCCGGTCCCGCTCCGTCGGATCCTGCTGGGAGCGCTGCCGTGATCCCGGGCAGGCAGAGCCGTAAATCTCCTGTGCTCCTGTCCGTGCTGGGCCGGCACCGTGCTCAGAGTTTGGGGGCATTCATTGTGCTTTACTTACGTGTTGTTGTGTGTGCGACAGGGCTTTGCAGGGGCTTGGAATGAGAGGTGAGATTTTTCTGGCTTAGGTTAAGGAAGGAAGAGTTGACTGTCACCGCCTCCCTTAAATCTCCTGTGAAAGACCAAAACGCCTCTTGGCACTGATTGTACTTTTCCTTCTGGACCTTTGGGCAGAGTTCTTCGAGTGGTTCCTCCTTTGCCTTCTCGGTGTTTAACCTGATGAATGCAATCATGGGCAGTGGGATCCTTGGCTTGTCCTACGCTATGGCCCACACAGGGATCGTGGGCTTTAGGTGAGTCCTCAGTTTTTTCATATACTCATTTTTCAGCTCAGCCTGTAGTTTTAAACAGAGCAGAGCTTGATTACTGAGACTCCAGCCTGAGGAAGAAACAAACAGCTTGTGCTTTTCAGAGTTGTTAAATCTTCCCCTCCGTGGTTTAATCATTCAGATCTGGCCTAACATAAATTCCTGCCTAGACATTGCATTAAATTGCCACATGGTGGCAATTTCTTGGCCATTACTCCACCATAGATTGATGGTTTCCTTTCCAAGCTGTTATCTCCCTGAGTTCCAGGAATGGGCCTTCCAGAATAGAATGGACATGTGTTTGAAAACTGTGCATCAGCGTGTGATGTTGTTTGCAGTTCTTCTTGTTGTACATGTGGGTAACCTGTGGATAACGGGACCAAACTCACCACAGTTGTCACTTTGGCCATTTTCTCAGCATTGGTTTCACTCCATTGGAGAATGTTTGTGTGTATGTGCAGACACAACCTCCCATGTTTATGTCCTCCTTGTAATCCCTGTGCCAGGCCTTTACTCTGAACAGTGTGAGATATTCTTGGGGAACAATGTGAAGAGCAAGGGAACTTCACAAGTATTGGGAAGTTCACAGACCACATGAGCCATAGTCAGCAGACACCAGCCACAAAATGGGGAAATCTGCCTTGTGGCAGCTTAATTCTTGCAAAAGTAGCATTCTTAAAGCTAGAAGGTGCATTGTAAAAGTGCTTTAACTGTGACTCTTTTGTGGTTTCCAGTGTCTTGCTGCTGATTGTTGCCAGCCTTGCTTCTTACTCTGTGTTTCTCCTACTCAGTATGTGCACTCAGACTGGTAAGTGAAAAGGATTTATCTGACACTGAGCTCTGGGGTTCTTCCTCAGCTGCACCACAGGGACATGACCCAGGGTAATGATCACAATTAACAGCTGGGGCTGATTCACTGATCTTGTTTTTAATGATTACCCTTCTCCATTTAAAAATATGATTTTGAGACTTTTCTTGAGGAAAAATTACTGCCAAACTGACTGGTTTCTAGATTGTTTTATTTATTTTTTTTCCTCAAAAGCCTTCTCTCATCTTTCAAAAAAGACAGATCCTGTGGCTGGGGTTTCATTCTTCTGCTTGTACCACATGTGCTTTGTTCATGGGTTTTTGTAATCCTGTTGGATTATCATAATTCTCAGGGTGCCTTAAAACTGCAGGTTTTTGGTGCTGAGTGAGAACCTGGAAACTGCACTGCCTTCAGAATCAGGAGACAGTAAATTCCAGTATCTGCTGGTGGGTTCAATTCTTGCTGCTTTTAATTGTTACTGGAACAACTCGTTCCTTGGGTTCTCACACACAAACACCACGTTGCAGCAGGGAGCCTCCACCTCTTCCAGTCACCTGGTTATTGTTTCCCTCTCATCTCTTTCTTTCTTGGCTTTGTTTTCTGTAGCTGCCTTGGCTCTTAGAGCTTTCCTTCCTGACTCTTCTTGGATCTGCTGCTCCTGTCCCCTCACCTCCTGAGTGACCTTCTTAAAAAAAACACTCTCCAAGAGGTAGGGTGACTTTTATGGTTGAGACTTTGGGCTGCTTAATTATTTGGGGTTAAGACTCTGATAATGATTTTCTCCCTTTGGAGAAATTATTAAAGAATCAGAATTTGAAATGAGTTGCTAGAAATACATGTGGGAAGGAACACAAGTGGGGACTTGAGGTAATTTTTTATGGTCTTTTTTTGGCCTCCTATTTCAGGCTGAAAAGTTCTGTATTCTGTAGGCACTAAGCAGCACAGAGTTGTTGTTTAGTGTAAAAAAAAAATAAATAATTAAAAAGATCCTTGCAAAAGAGTTATGGTGAGAGGGGAAAACTAAGGATTTGTGTGAAATAAGAAGAGTTTGGGTGTTACAAACCTGGACAGCTGATGTGCAAGGATGGTTGAACTCCTCAGTTCTTGTCCAAGCAAGAAGGTATTTTTAAAATGCATACATGTGAAAGCAAGGAACACCACTGAAGGGACAGAATGAAGCACTTCTTGCCTGAAACAAGCACTTCACAGTCAATAATTAGTTATGACCTGATGCTGACAGGTAGGAGGAGCACCAGGACTGTGTCTGGATTAGTTTGCTGGATTTTTTGTTTTATTTTTTTTTAAATAAGGTTTATCTGAGATTATATTTCCTGTAATTCCTCTCAGCTGTTGAAGTAATTAAATGTTAGCATTCTGAGTTGTAACTTTGAACATTAAAAAGTGGGAAATATGACCTGTTATGCCTTGACAAAGTAAAATCTGTGTATGTGTTTGCTTCCGAAGTAGGTAATTAAATGTTTTTATTTTAAAAAATCCACGCTGAGCTTAATCCATGGCAACAAATTGGAGAGAAATTTTAATATTTTTATATTAAAAAATGAGCTGGAAAAATTTAAAGGGTGGTGCAGAAAAACCTTTGAACGTGTTTGCAAACTATTCACTAGGAAAGAGTTGACCTATAAAATACCTTCTGAAAAGGAGCTCTAAAAATTAATTCCATTTTGAACAGAGACCAGGATTTATTAAGCAAAGGCATTTTAGTTGCAGTTTAAAAATAAAGGCCTGTCTTCAGTTACTCAGTTACATTGGTCTGGACTTTGACAAAATCGAGTGATTTGTGTGGACAAAAAGGCTTAGCAAAAAAAATACTCCCAAGTGTTGGGTTGGCATTAGTTTACTCAGTGTTTTCTCCTTGTGTTAGTTCAGTAAGACTTGAGTTGCTCTGGGCTGACAAAGGCTAAGATTACTCTGTAAAGCAGAATTCAAGTGGGATGTACTTTGAAGTTCTGTGGCTTTTTTTTTTTTTACCTTTTCATTTTATAAGTTGGTGACGACTACTGCTGGTACTATACTTGATAATTTCACTTCACATTTAAAGGGATAATTTCATGGAGTATTAGCATGATAAAAATCAAGCCAATCATGCAGAATTTTTTTATTTTTTTATAAATTGTGATTAATATTTTGTTCCATATATTCTTGAAATTGTAAAAGTAATGCCTTCAAGTGTTAGGGATTCCCAGTGTTCATAGGATTAAACCATGTACAGGAAGAGAGTTGCTGTGGAAAATATTCTAAGGTTTCATTCTGCTGATTTGGTAACGACACACATAAATGAGGAGTTATCAGCAAAGAGAATAAAATTTTCCACACAATTCCAAGTGGTAGTAACAACTCACTCTTAAATATATTTAACATTTTAATGAATTTTTTTTATGCCTAAAATGACTTTTTTCCCCTTGTGATTAATGACTTTATAAATAGAAATCAAGAAAAACACAGGATAAAATCTAGTGAGACACATTTCTTATTTCATTATATCTGTACATAACTTGTATCAGTGTAACAGGAATTTTGAGAGACAGTCTGGGTTTATGCTGAGACCCAACTTTGGCTCATTTAACTCTGTTACTGCATTTATTTTGTCACTGTGTTGGTGGCAGTAGCAGAGCAGAGTGTGAAACATTGCCTCTGAGAAAATCATATGAGAAAATTAGTAAAGTTTGGGTGGGTCTGGGGTTTGTTTTGGTTTTAGGTGGAGGATTTTCTTCCCCTCTTCTGGATCTGGTTGTGTGCAGAACTGAAGAGAAATAAAACCCCCCAGTCCTGGGCAGTTGGGGGTGTGGGGCTCCAGCCCTGCCCTCTGATCCTCATGTTCCATGTCCTGTGTCACTCCCTCAGGTGTGAAGGGCTGCCCCAGCAGCTCGGGTTGCAGGGCTGGGCTCTAAATTAAGATGTGACAGGAGCAGCAGCACTTACTGAACCACACAGAGCCGCCAAGGAAGGGGAACCAAGTGTTGTGGCAATGAAATTACCTGGGTTTGGGGTTAATTTTACCCTTTGAGGCACTTGCAGCTGTGGGACTGTTTTATTGTATCCCCAGAAAGTGAGTGGTATTTCTTAGAAAACTTTCATCTTTTTGGTATCACTTGAGTTTCTAATATTAGACAGTAACAATGAAAAGCTTTAATATGACTTCCCTCTGAGAAGGGATTACTCTGAGTTACCAGCAATATTAGATGTGAGCTTCAGCTAAAGCCCAGCAAAACCATACAGAAACCCCAGGCTGCTTTAATGTGCTTATATAAGTCTGGTGCAGGTGAGGGCAGGACTTTTGTTCTTGGCTTTGCTTTGATGTGTTTTGGGTTTTTGGGG
The DNA here is from genome assembly GCA_013399895.1 of Serilophus lunatus. Taxonomy (NCBI): domain Eukaryota; kingdom Metazoa; phylum Chordata; class Aves; order Passeriformes; family Eurylaimidae; genus Serilophus; species Serilophus lunatus. Next base: position 218,715 of record VXBA01006006.1, read on the forward strand.
TTTTTTGTTTGTTTTTTTTTAATAATAGATTTTAACTAAGGAGGGTGTTCACCTTCAGCTTTCTTGAAAAAAAATAGAGCCTAACTTTTAAAAGCTGCCAAGATGGTGATGTTTATATTTGTAGGAAGATGAAAATGTATCCTCTGTTGTCATCTTTATTTAAAAGAAAAAGTGTGTTCTTTTAAGAAATAAAATGTGGAAATATATCTAATTGTTGAGGCTAATTTAATAATTCTCCACCTATGGAAAGAATCTTTGGAAGAAGGCATTTTGCCATTAATAAGTTCCTATTATTTTTAAATAATATTTAAAGAATAAATAAATTGAGTTTCTGGAGGGTCTCTGAATGTTTGAGCACAGACCTGTATTTTATAGCAGTATTTTATATTTTTATTTTTGTAAATAAAAAATTAACATAAAATACTTTTTTGACCTGAATCACATCCACTTAAAAAGGGTCAAAAAGGCAAAGATGGAGCTTTCAAGCAATTTTGAAGTTGGAAATATTTAGTGGGGTTTTTTCCTTACCAACAGCTGCCACCTCTTATGAAGACCTTGGGCTGTTTGCATTTGGATCATTTGGGAAGGTGAGTATTTATTTTTACCTCTCCTTTTCTCCTTGGTCTCAGTGCTTCTGATCTGCAACTGTCCCTTGCATAGTAAAGAAGTATAAATGAAATAAGTACCATCATTACAATGCCTGAATAATCTGTCACAGCCTGAAGCTTTTCACCATCTCTCAGTTTGGGTGTCTGGTCTGTGGAAGTCCAAACTTTATTTAAATGTAAAATAGACCCTCCTCAAACCTTTTGCTTTCCTGCCAGTGTGGTCATTCTTAGTTTATGTACAAATAGCCTTGTGGCAAATGGGCTCAGATCTGTTAAAGCCCCCTCAGCCCTGCTGGAAACTGCTGAGATTCAGGTAAGGGATTTACTGGTGGTGTTCCATCATTTAATAGGGATCCAGGGTAAGTGATTGCCTTTCATGCAGTTTCCACAACAGCAACAACTAAGAGAAGGTTTAGTGTCTTGTTATTTTTTTTCCTTTTGCATGAATGTGTCTTACTTGTTGTTTTAGATCATGATTAAAAAAAACAAACCAACAAAAATCCCCAAGCAAACAGAAAAACTCCAGCCAGCTAAGCATTTTTGGTATAAGTGCAATCAAAATGTCAGCTGTGCTTTTCCAGTCCTGTGTACTGAATCTGTTTTTCCTAACAGAAAATGTTGTCCTGTAATACTGGGAGCACAGGAAATACTGGCTGTGAATATTCCACATTTGATGTTATGAATTCCGTGCTCTGTGTTTCATACAAATTACTAAAAGCAGGTTTTACTGCACAGATTTTAATGGTTTACTGAAACAATGTAAATTTTTTAAAATGAGTTGTGCTTATCAGGCTGGAGGCTGATTTCTTGTGTCTTAGTGTAACTGAGAATTAACCCTCGTCTATTTGGTGTTTGTGAAACTTCCATTATCATTGATAAGCAGCTGTAAGTGTAGCCTGAGGATCAATATTTATTGATCAAAGTTCAGAAGTCATCAACTTCAAGAGATAATAAACCTTGACATTAGCAAGGTATGAAATACAATTATTTTTTTACAGGAACTTTTATGTTCTCTTTGCTTACAAAAGTCATAGAAATTTAGAGCTTAAGGACAAACTAAAATGTGATTTAGTCTGTCAGCCTGAAGCCAGGCTGAACATGCACAAACCGTTCTTGGCAAATGTTTGTCTCATCTGTTATTTAAAAACTTAAATGAAGGAGATTTCTCAGCTTCACTATGTAGCCAACATCAGTAACTCTTTTTCTTTTGATTAAATAATTAACCAAAGTTCACCAAGCTTCCCTGATGAACTGATGTTTTCTGGAAAATTACCTTTGTCTCTTGAAGTATCTTCAATATTTATACACTTTTCTTAAAACCTGGCTGCAAAATGGGCTTTGCTGTTTTCCATGGTCCTCTCAGACCCTCTTGTCCTTGCAATCCAGTAACTCATTTTGAGATCTGCCTCCCTAATGCCTTGCTTTTAACTGATCTTGCTGATTTTGGGGCTTTTCTAGTTCACCACAACCGTTCTGAATTCTGTCCCTGAACATTTCTCACTTCAATCAGGCACAGTGACTTTTTCCTTCTGCTTTTTTCTCTGCAATGGGACTTACTTTTCCCTCGCTCACAAGGGAAAGACTGTAGGACCTTCCTTGGACTGGCAGCTCAGGTTGACAGTAAACTGCTGGTTAATTACTCTTGAAGTAGAGCAGTTACTCAACCTTATGGTGATTTCTTTTCAAACATATTTTTTTCTGAGATTTGTGAGAATGGAAATTTTCTGCTGTTGCAAGATTGCTGATTCTCCCTTTCCAAAGGGCTGAAGTATTTGTTTCCATCTATGGCAAATTCCAAGATACCATACGTTTTTTTTCCCCCTTCCCTTGGTGACTTTTGAATTAACTTGAAAATAATTTCAGATTTTAAATTAATTCATAGCTGAACAGTTAAAAAAATGGCAACTCTGCTTTCAGATTTTATACCAGAGTACAAATTTCTTTTTTTCCTCATTACTGTGAATTTTTTTCCAAGTGGACTTTAATGGTAGCACTCATTTTAGCAGTGTCCTGCTACATCAGGAAGAGCAGAGGGGAAAAAAGCAAAACTGCATCAGATGCTGGTGGTACTTTAGAATTGAACTGAAAACACTGGAAAAACCTTAGAGCCACTTTTAGGGATTTCTCAGTAGGAAGTTAATTTTCTTTTGGATTCACCCAAGGATTTTAATGGCCTGTGATCATTTTTGCTTCCATATCAGTCCAGTATGGTAACGACAAATTCTGATGAAAAGTCTAATCTGGTTTACAAGTTTAAAAGAACAATGAGATCCCTGACAGCTGAAAATACTCAGGTTTTTGGAGTGAGGAAGTTCACTTTAGCTTGTACAAATCTTCCCAGTCTGTCTCCTCAGAGGTAAACAATCATTTTCATTTCTATTCACCTCATATCAGTTAGGATGCACTTTATATATTTTCAGTGATTTAAACCCCTTTTCTTCTACAGACTTCACTGGATACTGTTCTTGCTTTGTCACAGAATGAAACCCCAGTATTTTCAGGGAGATCTTCTTTCTTTCATGTTCATTCTCAATTGGTTTCCATGTGTTAAACTCTTCACCAGGGAGAAGATGCCCTTCCTCTCAGGGCTGGTTATCACTGCCACATCTGCTCTGTGTAAGATAATACACTTGTGTTTGATGGCTGCTGTGGGCAGATGATTTTGGTTACCCTTTCCCTTTCTGAAGAAATCAATTTTTTTTTTCTTTTTATAGGTCCTTGTTGCAACTACAATAATTATCCAGAATATTGGAGGTAAGAAACTTCAGATGCTCAGTATTAACACCATGGGGTATAACCTTTAAAGGGCTACACAGCTCCACAGAAACCAAAGGCAGTAATGATATTAAAGTGTTTTTAAGAGGACAGAAAACTTAAAGGAAAGGCTGATGTGATGGTGCTAAGCAGAAGGGCTGTAGCTGTGGGGTAGATGGGGGGAATTATGAAGGCTGTGTTGTGTGTGTGTTGCTGCATCCCAGGGTGTGGAGCACATCCACTATAGCTGGCATTGCTGGCTGGAAGGGGCTGAGGAGGCAGCACCTCTCTTCTGTTCAGCACATTGGGATCTGGTAGTTGCATTTTATCAGATGCTGTATTTTGGGTTTTGCTGCCGGAACTTGCTTATGCATTTTAGTGTTTACTTAGCCATGATGTTTCATGTGTTCTGCATTAATAGGAGATTTTTTTGTTGTTGTTGTTAGTGCAATACCTTTTTTTTTTTTTGCCACTTCCTGACTTGCATCCTGTGGGCTGATTATGTTGTCATGTGCTGGGCTGTCCTGTTATATTGTTCTTATTTTGCCTTCCTCTGTGCATGGCATAATAAAATCACATTACCTGTTTCTGTATTTAAACTCTTACTGGCCTACTTGACAGCCACTAAGTAGTATTGCTCTTAGAAATTATTTATCTGAAAGTAGACATTGTTTAACATAATAATTTTAAGTCCTTTTGCTTGTAAATGTTTTTGGATACTTTCTTTCAAATGAGAGAACTGTGAAATCTCCCTCTGTCCCCTACCACCAAGAAGATACACGTTTATACACTTCAACAGAAGGAAGCAGCATTCCAGTGCTGTTCTTTCCTTTGGGATTACCTGTCAAGTCCAGACAAGTCAGTGATTGTTAGACACCTAGAACTAGACCAGGTAATTGCTTTAGTGATAAACTTGGATATTTTCTTATACTAAAAAGTTCCAATAATAAAAGCTGCCCAGTTGAAATGGCTATAAAAATCCAAGCATTAATTTTAGGCAGGAGTGACCATATTAATTCCAAGATTAAGGACTATTTATTCATACAGGTTTTAGAGGATATTCTGTAGCCATGAACAAATCTTTTAATTTCCTTTCCCATTTGAGTGGACCTCTGAATAAACAGTACTAAGAGAAGGGGGGATACACAGTGCAGGTTCTGGAGGTTCTGGGATTGTGTACAAGACTGTGGTCAAAGGAAATATGACTCTCATTTCTTCCCCACTGCAGTTCATAACCTGCTCTGTGTCATTTTTAATAAAACTCAGTAACTCTAGAGCCCCAAACTACTGCCTGCTGGGTATTACCCAACTCCTTATTCCACCTTCTCCAGTGGCCTCCTCTGCCAGCAGGCTGGGCCTGGTTTGCCAACTAGTGGGGTTCTGTCAAACTGATTAAAAAGCAGGGGTTTGCAAGTTGAAATGCTTCTATCAAATATTCTGAGTGACCTCATTTTGATGGAAGCTTTCTAAAATTCTGGTTTGGTGGTTCTGGTTCCAAGGGCAGGAGGTTTCATTGGAATAGTTCATATATCCAGTACATTCACTTGCAAGGATGGCTTGTTTTCACATGCACTGAAGAGAGAAAGCTGACTTTCCTTCTCCAATTCAGTTGGTGTTGGTCATGTCTAAACACTGTCCCAGTGTGTGAGGTGGGTGATCTGTGGAATCTTGGGTGGCAAGTCTGGCCTCTGGCACGTTGTCCTGCACAGCAGAGGTGTTGTGCTGTCACTGCAAGGAGCTGTCACAGCTTCTGTTTAGTATTTTTAAAGTTCTGTTTGGTAACAGAGCTCCAGCTGCCTTATTTCTCTCCATAACAACCACCTTTGGCAGTGCTGCAGTCCAGGTGAGCACTGTGTCAGAAACCAGCTTTGGAGGTGACTCTACTGCAGGCTGAGAGGCTCTTAAAAACATAAGGAGGGTTGAATAATTCCCTTTAGCTCCCAGAGCCTTGACTCTTGAAGGACTGCATGGCAGGAAAGGAATTCCTCTTGTCTTTCTGTCCCTTCTGCAGATTTTAAACAAGAGTGGTGAAACTGTGGAGTGTAGTTTGTCTTGAATGGGATCTGTGCTGGAATTGAGTATAAAACTTGGGCTCTCTTGGTAGGTGTTCCCCTCTCTTTGTTTGTCTGAAGGAACCAGCAGCACGGTGCCTGCTGGGCAGACACCCAGACTCTGTCAACAGCTTTGATTTCAGAGTAAGGCTAAAAATAAAATTGTTTTCTGTTACCTCTGCCATCATCAGACCTGGGGGCGTTGCATCATTGGGTATCTCATGTCACAAACAATTGGAGAGCATGAGATAATGAGAGATGGCTTGGGACTAAAATAAGCAACTTTTCCGGGGTTATTGTCACTGTCTGCATTTAGCCTGGGCTTTTTTTAAAGTTTGGAGTGATCCCTTCTGAAAATAATTTCAACGTGGAAGTGATTTGCATTAATTTGTGGTGGAGAGAGTGTTTTAGTAGTCATTTTAATAGTTAATGCCTTTCCAATTTGTCATCTTTGCTTATTCAAAAAAAAAAGGCAGCTTAATGTGCAAATTTGAATTTGATATTCTAATTGCACACACTTAAGGATTTGTGTAGATAGGAGAATTAATTCTTCTATTGGCAGGTTACAGGGGAGTTGATTTTCCTACTAGCAGGACACCCAAGTTAAAAAAGATAAAAATTTTTGTGCAGAAAAGCACTGGGTGATCAAATTTGAAATTTAAATGATTTTAAAAAACTAAAGTATGTTGTTTGGAATTTTACCATTTCTTTCTGAGTGCTCAACTCTTCCTGCAGATTTTCAATCATCCCTTGGAACACTTTGCATTATGTTAATCCAAGTAACACAAATTAAATATCAAAATCCATTTAAGTACCAAGGAATATCTAGGGATGCATGAGGGTAATGTCTTAGCTTTGCAATATCCAAATGGGAATTAAGGTCATTTTAATACTGTAACTTAAAGACTTTATAGAAAATGTAGAGCTTCGAGTGATTAAACTTGTGAACATTTGCCTTGCTTTCCTTATTCTGTCCTTGTTTTTGAAATACAGGTATCTGTTAATAAAGGGAAGCCAAAAGTTTGACTGAGATGGCCAGTGCTCCTTATTTTTATGCTGTCCTGTTTGGCAGCATTTTGGCCCAATCCAGCAGCCCTTTAATGTAAATAACTGATGATCAGTTCCATGTGAACTGCCCTATTCTAGAAACGACTGGTTACTCTGTGTATGTGTGTGTGTGTGTGTGTGGTGTTGCAAAGTGGCCACGAGGAAGGGAACCCTCAAACAGCACCTTCCAGGCTCTTAGTTTGTCCATCTGCTCCTCCTGACCCTTTCCTGCCACCCCACATCTTTCCATGGGGTGATCTTCCCAGTGTCCATCCCGCCTGCTGTGCCCTAGAGGATCTTTGAAAGGTTCCAGACCACCTCAGGTGCCCCCTGGGAAGTGGGGGGGCCCTTGGGAAGTTGCAGGCCTGGAAGCACACGGGGAGAGCGGGAAGCTGCTGCTGAAAACACTTCAGCTCCGTGGCTGTGCTGGCTCTTCCTGACATCCTTCCCAGGAGCGACCGGAGTTGGACGGAGTCCCTGCTATTGTTTTAATAGCACTGTGCTTCTAGGAAGTGATGGATGAGGCACAGAAGAACAAAGCCCTTCCCCCTCTCCTGCTAGGGAAGTTCTCTGAGCTTCCAGGTGCTTTCTGGACAGGAGTAATTTTTCCTTCTAGAATTACCCTCTCCGTGGATGTGACTGAAAAGGACACTCCGTGGCCACGTGCCTGAGAGAAAACCTTTAGGAATATTAAAGCAGAAGGAGTAAAGTTAGAGAAGGGCTGATTTTAGCAAGGCTGGTGGAATAATGGAGACAAACACAATGAAAGGTTGCACAAGGGCAGCCTGGTGCCAGCACTAACAAACCTGGAGCACCGAGGTCCAGCAGGAAGCACGAGGTGTTTCCCAGCTGCTTCCCTGAGCTGTGGGATGGTGTCAGCTCAAGGGCACCCCTGAGGGAGACAGGGCTGTGATACACACAAACACCAATCCAAACTGCTGAGAAGGGTAGTTTAGTTATTTAAAATTTCTTATCAGTGGGCATAAATGCTGCAGGACTTACAGTGGAGCTCAAGGTGGTCTATCAGGGTAGTTTTTGCAACAGGCTTTATTCAGATAGGCTGAGATATACAGGATGCTGTGAATGAATGGGAGTTACTCACCTTGCCTTGGTTTGCACCCAGGTGGTCACTCTGTGGAACTAAGCTTTCCAGACAGACAGCTTAATTTTACAAAGAATTATTTGTTTTCTAACACGGTTTAATTCGAGTGAGATTTCTAGAACTAGTGCCTGCTGATTTTTGTTTCCATTTTCTACAGTTAACAAGTCCTCAAAGGTACACGTTTTCGTCCTTTTTAAGAATAAGTGATGAGGGAAAAAAGGCTTGTTCCATATCCCCGGGGCGCTGTTGTATCCTCGGCGCTGCCTGAACGCTGTAGGCAGCAACTGGAAGCTACAGGATTAGTTCCAAAGGGTGATGCTGTTCCTTAGCTGTGTTTTATGGCCTGTTAATACATTCAGGGTGACCGACAATACGCAGACACCCTGCTGCGAGTGCAATGCGCCCTAGATATGTATTTACAATTCGGGTGGTTCTTACTTGTCGAGCTCTCCGAAGTAAACCGCTGGGAAAAGCAGATCTTTAAAAGAAGCAGCACCACCATCTGCTGGCCTTCCCGGGAGAGCTGCCGGCAGCCCGGCGCCTCGGGAACCTCCAGCCTTCTCCTGCTGTGTTCCACGTCCCCTCCCCTTGGTTTTTCTGCGAGGTAAACAATGAAATCTTCAACTCCCCCTCCATGCACATTCATGTGCGTGTGCTTTCTATGACTCACTGTTTACAGAGTACCTTGTTTTACAAAGTTAATTGAACATTTTTCTATTGCAAATTATTTCCTTTTGTATTTTTTCCCTCCCCTCTCCGGGTTCACCCATTCTCCAGTTCAGTTCAAAAAGTATTTACAAAATTTGTTTCAAATTTAAACACAGTAAATATTTTTTTCAGAATAAGGGAGCAGGTAGAAATAATCTTTTTTGTAATCAGAACAATACTCAACAAACTTTGAAAACAAAGGAATGGTGCAAACAGAATGGAAGAATAAAATGCAGCTTGTTACATGCTGAGACCTGCATCCTTAATACCTTAAGAAATTACTGAGCTTCCTTTAAGGATGGGAAATCTAATTCTGTTTTCAAACAAACTCGAATGTTTGTTTTCACAGTGCGGTTTGCTTTTGACCTGAAAGCCCAATTATCCTGACTGATTCAAAGTGAGGATTTCCAGTGCAGAGCTGCCTTAATTAAGGGCAGGTTTGTCAGCTCCTGTACTAATTTAACAATTGATGACCCATGCTCCTGTGTTTTCCTATTGCAGTGAATGGTTCTTGCAAGATTTGCTATTGTAAAGAATATTGAGATTAAGTGATTAAAAAAAAAAAGCGCACACAAGAAAATTCCAAATTGCAGCTGTACTTCAGAATAGAATATGTGATGAGCTATGTAGAAAACATTTCCCTTTTTTTAGTGTAAATATAAGTATATAATGGAACTAATGAAGTTTTATCAAAATAAATCTGCTGCCTGTTCCCTGTAGAATAAGAAGAATTTTTTGGTTGGTTGGTTGTTTTTTTTTAAGCTTGTCATAGGTAGGTTCCAGAGTAATACAGATAAAAGCTAAAATTAAAAGGGAGGAAAGGGAACAGAAATCCATTAGGATGAGTGTCCATAGTATGAAGACTGGCAAAGAAGTTGATGACCTGTTTCAGTTTTTGAAATTTCTTCATATGAACAAGCACTGCATCTTCCTTCACACACTCTGTTCTGCATCTGTATTTAAAACCAAAGAAATCCCAACAATTTTATTTTTGTTTTAAGCTTCCACTAAGATGAAATATTTAAAACAATACATCAAGCTATCGGGGGACTTCTTAAAATTGAGTACATGGGTGATTCAGTGCAAAATGAACAAAAAGATCAGGCTTTTAAGGCCATATGGTGTGAGGGCTGAAATAGTTGATGTATTTCAGTGGCATCCATCCATCAGTCCTGATGTTTTCACAATTTGAAGTTTTCACAATGCAACACTGAAGTACTTCCTATTCCCTTCTAATGAGAGCTTGCCCAAAATCCTCTGTAGTTTCACTTTCTTTCTTGAACTCCTTCCCTGCTTTCCTTTTTAACTTTGTCGTGTTGTTTGGATTAGGACAGATTCCATTTTAAACAGCCTCCATATCAGCAGAGGGAGGCACAAGCCCAAAGGGGTTTGTCACGTGCAAGTTGATATGAAAGATCCAGCTCGGATGGGCTGGAGTGAGCAGGGACTGGGAGTGTTTATTTTGCTATTTCTGCTGTTCAGCCTCTAATCTTTTCAGCATTTGGGGAAAAATTGGGATCTTCCTGTCTGAACTCCTCAGAGGATGAGAGTTACAAGCATTTTCCTTTATCTCAATTATTTATAGGCAGTTGTGAAGAATCTCTGTTTTACTTGGTCCTCTCCCAGCTGAGAATCAAGACTGCTCTCTCTACTTCTCCTGACTCCCAAATCAGCATCCCTCTTTTTGCAAGCAGGAGCTGTGGAGCCTGTTTTCCCCAGCCCCCTGTCTTCTCCCCTGGGAAGTTTGGAAGGGAGCTTGCTTCCTCTTTTGCACAGTGCTTACCACCTTTATAGGGCTCTGATAGGGTCAGTGGTACATGAGAAAAAAAATAATCACAGGAGTTGTTCAGTCTGTTCAATTAAATGATTTAAAGAGATTTATCACCAACCACTTTCTAAGGAAGGAATAAATTAAATGTTTACACATCAATTATATATATTTTCTAGTGTAAGTCTTTTTTGGGTGGAGTAATAAGGAAAAGTTCCTTTTTTTTTCTTTTTTTTGTTCCCCTTTTTTTTTCCCTGGTAACCAAAAAACCACCCACATACTTGATTTTAAGATTGGGCTGCCTCAGAAAGGGTATTTTGTGGGCTATTTTAAAAATATAACCTTGGCTTCCCTTTTCTCTAGCAACTAATGTTTTTTCAGGTAGGGGCACATATCCTCAGTGTCAAACAATATTGTAGCACAGCAAGGACATTCTGAATAATGTGTATTTCTAGAGAGTCACAGCTCCTGGTGCCACTCCAGGCTGTAATAATGGAAGTGTAAAGCAAATACATTTTATATTTATCAAACATCTTTTTTACTGTCAGAGAGCTAATTCCAAGTTTTCAGGACATGGCAAAGTGATACATTTTTTAAGAGTGTAGTTTCTTGCTGCTTTCAACGCAGGGTAAGCCCTGCTGAATAATAAATTGTTAATATAATTTTGATTGCTGCTGAATCCTGATTTATGGCACTTCTGTGTCAAGAAGTTCAGAACTGCTTAGTTCTCCATCGAGTAACTCTTGATGCATACAGAAAATTACTTCAAAACAACATAACACATGCAAATTCAGGACCTGAAAATTAGGAGTTCACTATAAGAAGGTTGCTCACGTTCAGCACTTGTTCCATCTGCAAATTGCTGAAGCCTCAGATTGTGTCATTTCATACCTTTTGTCCTGCAGGAAACCTGCCTCTTCCACTGCTAAAATAGATGTCTCATGTCAGTATGTCAGAGTGGAATAAATCTGAGCTCAAGGTGTGCTTTTTGCTGTGTTCACTCGTGCCACGGTTGGGTCTTGTGGCTGTGTAATCTCTTCCTTCCTTTGCACATCAAGGCTGCCAAGGAGAGCTGACATTTCATGTGTACAACATAACGTGATGTGGCTCTGGGCGTGGTGGGTGTCAGGGAAAAGTACAATTTGTTATTTGGAGCAAAGGATACATGACTTTTTGTCTGTCATACTCTGTGCACTTTATTCCTCAAGTAGAAATTCCTACTTTTTTCCTACTTGAGGAATAAAGTGCATAGAATGTGACAGACAAAAGCCTGCTGTATTAATTTTTCCTTTTTTTTTTTTTTTTGTTTTCCTTTAGTTTCACCTTTAAAAAACCAACCAACCACTGTTTCTTGCTCACTTGTAGCGTGTCTCAGAGTTACACAGTGCTGGTGTATTACCTCACAACAAGTAAAGCTACAAGGAGCTGCTTCTCCTGAGGAGTGTTAAAATTGTGGTTTTAAGTGAACTAAAAGCAGGATTTGGCTTTTTAAACTGTATTTAATGTGGGCATCCTGCTCAGGTGTGTGTACAAGATTTCCACCTTATTTAAGCGTCAGGATATAAATAAATTTATTTAATTATTCACAATTAATTGTAGAACAAACAGTAGAATATAAACAGAGGGGGAATGCTACAATGTGAGATTATTTCCCATATGACCAGAGAAAGGAAGAAAGATGCACAAAATGGTGGTCATTCACAAAGTTTCTTGGTGCAGGATTGGCTCCTTCCTTAGAAGTGGAATTCAGTGAAATAGGACTCCTCTCAAAAACAAAGAGTAAGCACCCAACAAAGGATAAGTGATCAAATGATTAGCCAGAGGCTAATAGGAATGCAAGGGCAGAGTGACAGATTGCATATTAGGAGGAAATCTGATCTGGAAATTAATTCAAAGCTTTCTGCAGATGGAACTGCAAAAGAACTGGTTTTGAAATCTTCCTGAAGGATGTAACTATGTGTAAGTTCTGACTTCTTTGTGTATAAAGCATTGTGTTCTACAGAAAAAGACGGCTAATGGGTAAATAAATTTGAATTATAATTTAGAAGAATTTTCTTTTCCCTCCTCCCCCACTTAGTATTTTTAAAAATTAGAGTGAAATATGTGTCTGCCTACAGCTTAGTGTGAGAAACTGTGTTAGTTTATTTATTCTGGTGATATAGAAATAGGAATGCTGTGGTTGGATCTGCATTTTGTTGTATGCAAACACGACAGTAAATCAGGACAGCAAATAAATACCTCAACAGCTACATGTCAGCAAGGAAATGTACTTGAATATTGGGAAAAAAACAGAGCTTTTAATTATGAAGAAGTGAATATTTCCTTATTTAGTGACTTACCAAATGGTTTTAATTTAACATTGTGGTAGGTAGATGTCACTTTGTATTATTAGAGATACATTTCTTTATAAAGACCACATGACTTTCAAAATTTAACAGTGACTGCTGTAGTACAGCAGTGTCTGAGTCCACACTTCTTTTCTTTTAAGGTTCAAAACATTCCTTAAAAAAATCCCACAACAACTTACTCAAAAAATCAGCTAATGGAAGTTTGCTGGTTTGCCTTTTCAAAATCTGTGTTTTAATTTTAAAGCATGAATAAATGCACCACGATAAAATTCTAAATAATTTCTGAGTACAGAACAGTAAAATTTGAACACAATAGATGAATTTTTGTCAAGGATTAAATGTAATTAAACTTTTATTGGCTCATTGCTAAAATTACTTGCTGCTGAAGGATGGAAATTAGTTTCATGTAAGCTTTGATACTTCTTGAAGTTGTTTGTAAAGGTGATTTTTCTGAGTAATTCTCTGCTGGTTTTTGATTCATATGAAAGGTGTTTACATTAAAAAAATGACATGAACAGTATGTGAAGGTATCAAACTATTGTCAGTTGTAATTTAATAACCTCCTTAATTATGCCTTTAACCATTTTATGTAGTAAAAGAGAAAAGTGACACAGTAAAGGATCTTTTGGATTTATGTCTTTGTATCATTGGCTTCTGCTGAATAGAATTACAGACACTTAATTTCAAGTCAACACTCCTGTGAGAGTAACTAATAATTTCTCTTCTGACTGACAGTTCCTGTCTATTTTGCACTTGATATTGTTGGGATCTTCTGGCTGATGGGTTTGGTGTGAGAAGCAGGGATCTGTCACTGGTAATCCTCTCACCTCCCAGGGCCAAACCTTGCAGAGCATTAAAAATTCTCTCAATTTCCATTCATTCCAATTTTCTTTCAATTTCCGTCCTTTAAATTTCTGTCACGTTTTTATTTGGTACAGCAGCAATTGAAAAGCAATAATAACTGAGTCTTTAGAAAAACTTAATGTATTGATAGAAACAAATTTTATTTACTTTCATCATGTACAATATCCTGTGAAGAGGAAGGAGGGGTGGTGCAGCCCTGCAATCCTTTTGCAGCCGGTGGGTCTGTGTTCCCAGGTAAAAGGTCTGGCCTAGATATTGTTTTGCCTTTTAGCCCTTTGGATTATGTTTTCCTTGTTCCAAGGCTCACATCTTAACAGTCTCTTTGGAGGCATTAGCTGACATCAGTGCAATGCTCAGGGAGTTGCAGCTGTTTTTAAAGGGACCACACGAGAAAATAAATTCTGGTTCTGGTGCCGTGGTGTCTAATGCAGAGCAGAGGTGTACCAGGCCCAGCCAGGCTGGTTCAGCCCTGCTGGCTGTCACAGCCAGAGGTGTTGCTGTTCCTCTGCTGAATCTGTCCTGTTTCTCTTTGCAGCAATGTCATCTTATCTGTTAATTGTGAAGTCTGAACTCCCTGGTGCTGTTGCAGGGTTCTTGAGTGGAGCCGAGAGCGGGTAAGGAAAAATGCTTCCTGCATTCTGTGTTTGTCCTGAAGGGGAAAAAAAAAAGGGTTCAGGACTGCTGAAGGAGATGGGTACTGACACTTCCCTCTGACCTTACATGCAAAAAGGTAACTTACAGGAGTTTTTGGAATGTGAAATGTATTTGGCAAGTGCAAGTGTTCTGCAGCGCACAGAGCGTGATTCTTTCCTCGTCGCCATTTCCCATCAGACGACCTTAAAGTCAGTGGCAAAACTCCATCTACAGGAATCTCCCTTCTGTAAAAATTTAAAAGGAGAAGCAGGAGGGGAGAGGAGGAGAAACATTTAAACTGCTGTTATGTTATCACTTATTTGAAAACCACGGTACAAAACAACAGCAGGCATTTATATTTAAATATTTTGTCTTACTCTAGGAATTGGACTTGTCTTGGGGAAAAATGCCAGGTTTCCAAACTTGGTTTATAGTTCCTTGACTTGGCTTCCAGTAAATAGATTATTCTTTGCAGTTGGGCTGTAAAGCTGTGTGTAAGGAGTGTGTCCCTCACATTTCTACCAGAACTGTCACAAGGAGTCTGTGCCTGTGCTAAGCAAACATTGCAGCTCCAGCACTGAAATACCTTGTTTGAGTCGTTCAGTGCTGCTGACATTCATAGCAGTGTGTCTTGGATGGTGTTACAGCTGTTTTTTCCAGACTGCTATTTTCAGATGTTTTGAGCTCAAGACTTTCTCTGGGTTGAAATGTGGTGAAATTGTCTCAAGGCTGTGTGATGCTTGTGTTAATCTTGAGTGTTGTGGGTGAATTTTAAGTGTTTGTTAAAAGGTACTTTAGTTTATTTTATATTTTGTCACTTAGAACTTTCAGATTTTATAATAAATTTGAGAAATTAATTGTGGTTGTAATCTTGCTTTTTGTCTTTCTGCCCTCCTGGCCCTTGCTAAGGTTTTTTTGTAAGATGTTGGATTTTTTTCTAATTATTGTATTTATGTATATATATAATTTTTAGTCTGCTAATGTATCTCTTCCAGCTGTGGCAATCAACATCACCTTTACATTTGGATGCTGTAACTTTTGTAACTTTCTCCTTCAAGATCATACTTTAACTCCACTCTCTACACAGTGGCCTTGAGCTGCTGCTGTATGTGCTGCGTGTGCACTGCAGTCCAGAGCAGGCAGAACCTGGAGGTCCTGCGTGTTGCTCCAAGGATATTTTGTTTGAAAAAGGCAGCGTGAAAAACTTCATTAAGGTGCCTCTGTGATGATGCTCCCAACAACTTTGTCTGTCCAGGTCCTACCTTGGACCTTCTGAGTGTGAACACACAGACAAGTTCCAGTGTTGAACTGGTTGCTACAAATTCCCTGAGCTGTGTAACCTCAGTGTACTGTCAGCACTCTCACCACCCACGCTTCTTCCTCAGCTGAAACTACAGTTTGATGGGAGTGAAGTTCAGGTTTGCATTTAGAAAGAACTGAGATTGTCCATGGGAATCCCAACCACAGCTCCAGTGGTAAGGTGAGGGGCAGCCTGGGTCTCATCCAGTTTCTGCCTCTATTAAAGGGAGCATTTGCATTGATCAGTGTTTATTTGCCACAGTTCCCCCCTAGTCTTTGCCCAGACACATGTTCCAGCTGCAGTGGTGGAGCAGTATTCCAGGAACATGCACACAGCTGACCTTCCATGTATGCACACCTCTGTATTTCATTTCTTTTGCCATATGAGTGGCCATGGCAGCTCATAATCTTTTGCTTCTGTGTATTTCTTTGCAGTTGTTAAGTGAATGTTTTTACTAACAGACATTTTAAATTGTAGGAAAGGATTCAACAAAAATCCAATATCAGGCTTAAGCAGCAACTTATTTTTGCAAAGGGGCATAAATATTGACTAGTTTGATTCAACTTCTTCAAGTGGACCACTTGTTTCCAGATGTGGTTGCACAACTGTTGTGTTTTTAAGTCATTATAGCATCTGATACTCTTCCATTTGGTGCAGAATTTAACTGTAGTTAGAGTGTATCAAAAGTGTCAGCTAAACTATTTGTGAAAATATTTTATATGCATAAACCCTTCTGAGCTGTACATTTGGGAAAACCATTCAGGGCATGTTTTGTGCATTAAATTGTTTTTATAGAAAAAGGTTGGCAGGTGTGTGTGTGTGTTTGAAAGGCTGGGAGCCAGCATAACACATCCTCATGTCTTTGTAAAAAACAAACCCACACAATGTGAACACTTGTTAATTGCAGCTGGAGATGTTTCTGTGTGCATGACAAGAATTCCACATAGTTTTGATGACATGAACATAGTTTCAAATGAGGATTGTGTTAAAAAGTTGTAATTTGTGAGCCCTCTGTTAGCATTTAATGACCCTGTCAGAGGGATGTGATTGATGCAATTAACTTGTCTTGCTTGTGTGTTATATAATTGATATGGACTGAGAGTAAGATCCTAATTTAGAACATATGAATATCTTGTTCTGTTGAATTCAGGAATGAAATTAAAGCAATTTATAAATGTCTGCTTTTAGTTAAAATATGGAGGAGGGAGGAGAAACATCTGCGTGCCAAAGCATTTTCCTTAGAGTCAAGGATTTATATTCTGTATTTCATATTTGGAACACTCTTATCATACAGGATTAAATTTGCAGACAGAATTGATTTTAAAGGCAATATCAAAACATTTATTCTGCCTTTGGAAATAAAGTATTTCTACAACAGTATTTTGAGGAGAAAATGTACACATCTTTTGATAACTGATAAATACTGCACTAGTCAGTTTTTTGAGGTATTTTTAAATATAAGAGTTGATTTTTCAAAATGAAGCAGTTTACAAAACTGTTTTTTCTCCCTCCCCTTATTTCATTGCCATTTTCCTCTCTGTTCCCCCTCTTACCCACAGTAAAGTAACCAAAATAATTTTCTCTCTGTCCTGCTGAGCTTGTGAACCTTGGTGTGAGCTGTTGGTTTGCTGCATGGTTAGGATCAGGAGACTTAAACACAAGTCCCATGTCCCATAGTGCATTATACTTATGCCTGCTGCCATGATTCTGTTCCTCCTAACCTGAACACCCACCAAACTAAAAAGGCTGAAAAAGTTTAAAAACATGTGAGTGCTAAATGATAACAACGTGAAGAATAAACACTGCAGCAGGGAGCTGATCTTTGCAAAGTTGCTTCTTCACTGTAGCAGTTGCAGATCTCTGCTCATAATACACTTTTTGAAGAATGATGTGTTTTGACTGATTTTTGGTACAGACGATGTCAGCTAATGTTTACTGTGGTTTTGATATGGTGAAGATGCCCCCAGCCTTGAAATCTCTCTGTGCACGACATCCATCAGCAGTTAATTTGCATGTATGCTAATTCCTCTTTAACACAGGTGTTATGTTTCTTCACTTATGATAAACTTGAGGTGCTGCCTGTTTATTAGGTGCTAACCATATCCTGGACTAAATAAACTGGGGGGTGAAAGGTTAAGGTGTTTATAGGTAGTAAAGTCGGAGGCTGATGTGCAAGATGTTTATCAGTACGGGAGATGGTTATTGCCAAGTCAGAGGAGCCACCTTCAAGATGTTTCTGTTTCTTAACAGTTTATCCATCTGTGCTTTCCTCAGTTTGGAGATGGGATTATAGCAGATTTCATTAGCATCATTTCCATTCCTTCTGTCCTTCCATTCTTGAGTGGATGTATGCAAAAGAATGAGTGATCACTTTGTGCAAAGTTGAAGAGTGTCCTCTTTATTGCTGTGCTTTCTTGTGTCTCCTCTGGACTGGAAATGTAATTGTAAAACAACTTAAATTTTATTAACTTGTTTTTTTCTGTTACTTGAATGCTGCAGTGATAGGTGTGATGGAACTTGGACAGATATAAGTTGATATATTTAGGAAATGTAGCTGTGTTTCCAAACAAACTGGTTGGGTAGCTTAGATTTCTGTCTCACGCCTCTTGGAAATGGTAAGGAACCAAGATCATGGAGTCCTAATAAACTGGAAGGGAAGCTCAGCAGCGAGTGGGAATTGATGTTGCTGTCTCTTCCAGCAGAGTAAATACGCACCTCAGTGTAATCCAATTTAAGATACATGTAGTGTGCTATAGAAGTACTTCTGTTGGAAATCTGTGGAGTGTGAAATATCCTTCCCTCTGATCATGGCTTTGGATCAAGGCAGGGATTGACATATTGGGCTGCTGAGAAATAACCTGATACACATCAGGCCCCTGATCCATGCAGACACTTGCCTGTGGAACATTGACTGCAATGCTGGTTAGTTTGGGATGATGCTCTGCTCCCTCATTATTTGGGAGCTCTGTTTTAAATCACAGTATAGAAATTCAGAATACAAATTCATGTAAATTGCTTTTGACACTGTTAATTACTTTTCTTATCCCAGTGATTATTTTGTCTCAGATCACAGTTCTAACTTAGAACATATTTTTTTAGGACTCTTAAGCTTTATATCAATCCTAAATAGATTTTCCAACAGGTCTTGGTACCTCGATGGGAGACTGCTGCTGCTGATTACTTCAGTCTGCATTGTTTTTCCTCTTGCCCTTCTTCCTAAAATTGGTGAGTAATTAAGGGAGAGAAGCGAATATTATTCTACTTTAGTAGCAATTACAGTTGAAGACATTAAAACCTTAATGGCTTATTTATTTATTTAAACTGGTGGGGGACTGGTGGTGGTGGTGATTACTTAAGTTGTAGTGTGTTCTGCCTTCCAGCCCTGCCTAGTTAACCTATTACTTGGGTTGCAGTAGTATTTTGTCTGCAATACTAAAATAAAATCTTTACAGCAGAACATTAAAGAGCTGCATTTACTTACAGCATGCCATTAGTGGTAAGCCAGTTCTAATTCTGCCCTACAAAACTACATAAATGATCTGTGACAGGCAGTTGGAATGTTGTTATTCTGAGTCCTAAGCCCCAGATACCAAGCACTGTAATAGAAAACATGCCTAAAATGTAAAGCTTTAGCTGTACATTAGGATCACTTTCCTTATAAATTCTCTTTTATTTTTACTGTTATTTTACAGGCTTTCTTGGCTACACAAGTAGTTTATCATTTTTCTTTACGGTGTACTTTACTCTTGTGGTAAGTTACAAATCTCTGCACAGCTTACCTTTTTTTTTTCCTTTTCCTTATTGTTT
Source organism: Serilophus lunatus (assembly GCA_013399895.1). Taxonomy (NCBI): domain Eukaryota; kingdom Metazoa; phylum Chordata; class Aves; order Passeriformes; family Eurylaimidae; genus Serilophus; species Serilophus lunatus. The sequence continues at coordinate 237,705 of VXBA01006006.1, forward strand.
GAATGTTTTCATAAGCCTGTTTCGAAATTAATTGTCTTCTCCTGCCCCCTTACCTTTTTATGTGAAATTTAGAGTTTTCCTTAAGTTCAGTAAGCACTTGCTTGGACAGATTACATTTGTTTTGCTGAGTCTTAAAAATGTGTATGAACTTCCAAGCATGTGAAAAGATTTAAAATAATTATATTTTGGGCTGGTAAATATAACAATATTTTTGTTTTGCTGACAGTGCAGCAAAGGGAGCTGGCACTTATATTTTTGTTTCCCTACTAGCAGAGGAATGGAATTCTGTTTTCTTAGCTCCTAACTATTACTTACTGCAACTAGTGCAGAAGAAAATTTAATATACTCCAAATAAATTAAATTTACATGTATAATGGAGTGACAGAGTTCAAAAAAAGGCAAAGAAAACTAGAACTTCATTAAGGCAGTTTACGAGATTCATTAATACGTCAATGACCTTATTCTTCTTTCCAGCTGAAAGGGAAAGTTCTTTTCTCTGAGCCATATGGGGGTTTTTGACCCTGATGTTCACCCTCTCAAGGCCCCTGTGAGTAGATGTTTCCAGATATCAGAAGTGAGACCTGCTAGGCAGATCCAAGAGGGAGAATGTGCCTTTAAGTTGCACTGTTTTTAAAGGGACAAAGTGTCTTAATGCACATGTGTAATATGTGGTACAGCTGAGCAGTTCTCACCCTGTCATCTATTGGAATCTTTTTTGGGAGCCTGGCAAAATATTCCTGTTCTCCCCTGTCAGTCTGGCTTGCATTGACTTGCATTTAATACCTGTTTTACAAAGGGATAAACAGAGTTGAAGGCAAGTTGAACAAACATGCCATCCAGGAGACCAAGGCAATCCATTAGGAACTAAACCATGTGATAAACCCAAACTTCAAAGCTGTCAAAACATCTCCCTGGGGTATCCCTGGAGAGTCACAGTGTTTGTAGGACCTTGGGAAGTATTCTTCTTAAGATGAACATTGAGGAGCAGCCACAGCCTCTCCTGAGCTAATGGAAATTCATTTCCAATATTTATAAATCACCTTAACTTTTGACCTCTCTCCTAAAATTTATCTTTAAAAGAAAAAGAAAAAAATAAAAGGAAAAAGAGAAGAAAAAGCATTAACTCTAATGGTGACATAGTCCTTTGGCTGAAGCTAATTGCAAGGGTTTTAAAACCAGTCCAGCTCCTGGATTTCAATGGGAATATGAGGAAAGCTGTTGTAATGGGTGGATGCATTTGAAAACAGTTTTGGTCTCTGGAAAAGCAAATGTATAAAGAAGACATTTGTGCAGCCAAGTCAAACTGGGATGATTTAAACTAGATTTTAGTTTTTGTTATCAAAAAAGTGGGTAGAAAGTACTAGTGAAGGAGTACAGACTACTGGATTCCTTATGAAATGGTTCAATTTGTGTGCTTTTAGTTGTTAAATGACAAAAGAGCAGCCACAGTAAATCTACTTGAGGTCAAAATTTTTAAAAGCCATTACAGATATTTAAAGAGAACTAATACTCTTCACAGAATATTCTCTCTTGACTTCTCTAGGCACTGAAAGTCAAAGGCATTAAATGTGGTTTAGTTTTCATACCTAATTGCTTTGAAGTGGGTAATATGTGCTGTTGAAATGGTGTTTTAGTTTGCACGCTGTTAATTTCTGTGTGGCAGATATGTTTTAATTTGTTCCAGAAGAAAACTGCGTTAGTCATATGGAAGTGATATAATTATATTTTGCATATACAGTAATTCTGTGCCTTTTCAAGTGCACACCATCTGTTCAGCTTTTTGCCAGCAAAGCCACATTTTTACTACAGCCTGCAGAGAAGAGAGGTCTTGGTCAGCCTGGGCAGTGAGTGCACTGAGCAAAGGGCTGGAGACTTCTTTGTTCTCTGCTCTGCTCTGGGGCTTGGGCAGCTCACAAATGTCCCCTCTGTGCTTCAGTAACTTCAGTATCTTTTCCTTTAAAGCCAATATACTGGTCCTAGTCCTGACTTGCAAACACTAAGATGAGCTGATTTGGGAGAAAAACAAATACATTTAACTATTAATTCAAAGCCAGATTCTGGGAGGTCCTGAGCACTTCCATTTCTGATCATTGAATACTTCCCTGACTTGAATCCTTCATGAAAAGAAATTATGATTGTTATTTTTTTTCTTTGTACTGCCTCCTTTCTTGCCATGTTGAATACTGGTGAAGAGTAAAGACAGATTTTTGTGTTGTGTGTGTGTGTGTGTGTAGACAACATTATTGGTAGCTTGTTCAACAGAGGTGTTAATGATTACTGATGCCATTTTTCTAAATCTCTTGTTTATGTTCCCAGAACAAAATATGATGCAGATTGGGAACCTGCCATATGTAATGGATGATGTTCTGCACAGACAGCCCCTCTTTGCTGAGTGCTGTCAGTACTGCTGGAGTAAAGGGATTCCTGTTTTCCCTGTGCAGGATATGAGAAAGCAAAATCACGGAGAATATTAGAACACTTTGGGCCTCCAACTTAATTTTTTAGCATTGTTTTTGCTGTGGGTTTAATTCCACTAGAATCTCTTGTTATTTTTAGTTGGGGTTTTTTCACTTAAATGTTTGTTATACTCAAAAGAATGTTTATATGAAATAGCTTAAAGTTCCAGAGGAAGGTTGTGCTGCCTGCATGACTGCTCAGCTAACTGGGCTGTGCTGCCAGCTTTAAAATGTCTTCCTGTTGGGGGACCTCAGTAGACTACAATTGGCAACCCAAACATATTTGAATAATTAAGCCGATGGGCAAATGTAAATACAGATTTTAAGTGCACCTAGTGTGTTTTATTTTATCCTTTTTTTAAACATTTCCGTTTCAATTCATTCTTGATCTGTATTGTGTTTATTTTAGAAAGATGTTGTTCAGCTTTTTAGGTTTGGCCTGGCTTGTCCTCCCTCTGCAATGTTTATATATATCTTTGCTCTTTAGCTTGCAGGAAACCTTGCCCCCACCACTGCCAGGCACACTTGAGTTTCCACAAACCTTGCCCTTCAGCTCCAAGCCCCTTTGCAGTGCTCAGGAAGTCTATCCCAGCTTTAGAGGGAGTTCCCACAAAGACAACTACTTATGGATCCTCTCTTTTATTTCCCCAGTCTGGATGCCCTTAAATACAACATTGGCTCAAGTTACCCTTTAGTGTTTGGCCTTTCCCTCCTGCTCCCCTGCTCACTTTTCAGTTGAATTCTTGATTGTTTTTGTTGTGTGTTTAAAATACCCCAATACCACTAGAGCCTCTCTTTTAGTTAAGTTTTTTTCACTTAAATATTTGTTATATTCAAAAGAATGTTTCTATCATTGTGCCTGCCCTCTGTCCACCTTCCTGGGGTGAGGGTGCAGTTCACGTGGCACAGAGAGAGGCAGTGCAGAGGATCAGTAAGACATATGAAGCAGTGCCACTTTAGTGCCAGAAACATGACTGGAGGATTTCCCTTGATAGTCCTTTTTCACAGCACTTGCAGGCTGCTGTTGAACAAGCTACTACCAAGTTCCATACCTCGAGTTAGTTCTTCTTGTGCAATCTAAGATGTGTGTTGTTGCCACAATGCACTCAGCCTGCCATGTACTCAACATTTCCCCATATCTTGTCCCAAGGTAACATTTGTTTGCTTCGCCTGATACTGGTGACAAGAGGGAGCATCTAATCCTCTTGGAAACACCACTTGGCAGCAAGCAAACTCTAATTCTCTGAGCCAGGAGAAGTGCTTCCTTCCATGTTACTCTTCTTGTGAATCCGAGTCTTTAATTAAGTTTTTAGTTATTTGCTCTAGGCTTCAAGAGAATTATAACCTCTAAAGCCAGGCAAGTACAATAGGAAATTAATTAGGGTGAGGAGAGCAATGCAGCTATCATTTTAAACTGAGCTCCTGAAAAAGGAGGTAACATTTCTTATTTTAATTTCCCTTTGATTTTCAGCCCTGTTACTTGGCAGTCCCTAAACCAGCGGGAGTGTAGCTAAAGGCCCAATGACATTCTGGGACAATAATTGCATTTATTGTTTTTCCTTTGCTTTCTAGTCCAAACCATATGTTTCTGCCTTTCAAGATTAGCCCGAGGCTCTGCTCTATCTCTGTTAAGGGCTTGTCTGCTTGGGGCGTGAGCCTGGGATCACTAACGCAGCAGCTTAGTGTGGAGCCCAGGGTGAGGGAGTGGGGAGTGCTGCTTATGTTTCAGCTCATGTCAGAGTCCATTGCAGTGCCCCACCTCCAGATCCACACACCATAAGGCTGCCAGCTGTGGGGAGCAAGCAGCTGGATGGAGTGGCACTGACAAGCTTCTCTGTCAAGTTTCCTTCTGGTGGCCTGTCTGCCAGGCAGGCCTCTTAATTCCCTGTGGGTGTAGCTCCCTGCTGTGCGTTCCAACAGGCTGATATTTTGGCTATGTGCATCTAAATTGAAAACTGATTTTTAGGTTATCATTCATAAGATCAAATGTGCTGTCCTTGCAGGTTATGGTTAAAAAATGGTCGATCCCTTGTCCTCTGCCTCTGAGTAGTGACACAGAGACTTTACAGGTAAAGTGCCCTCTGTTTTGAAGTTCTAATTTTACTAGTAAACTGTAATGCTTTTTTTGCATTAACACTTTCAGAATGACTTGCAATTTAAATTCCTTCTTTTATTAATCATCACAGAAACCGAAAAAGTTTCATGTCTGTGGTTTGGGCTTATTCTTTCATTATGCTTTTTTTTTTTTGTGTTTATATTTTACAGGTTTCAAATTCTACTGAGGATTGTAAAGCAAAGCTCTTTCATCTTTCAAAAGAGGTAATCTCTATTAACAATACGCAAACTTAAAGGGGGGTAGTGGTTTTTAAAAAATTGGGGTTTAAACCTTGTGCAGGGTAAGCTGTCCTTCTATAAAAATAGTTACAGGCTGCTGAAGTATTTCCTATACCTGCTGCCAAGTGTTATCCAGTCTCACTTTTTTTTTTCATATGAAGGCTGACTGTCCAAGTTAACATTTATGAAAATATTTTGCAAGTAGGACCAAAGAATAAAGTATAACAGATGCAGCAGTGGTCAGACTTATGATGCAATCAGATCAAGCCAACTTAATATACCCTCAGCTGGAAATCAGTGCTGCTTGGCTATATGCATACTTGTAGTTCCTGGCAAGGCAGGAAAGTTTTCCTGACACTGCCTGGATTTAACCTTAGTTTTTCCTTACCTGAAGCTGATTCTTCAGGCCTGATGCAATCCTGTGCCTCTTACTGGATGCCAGCTCTGGTATTTGTTAATTAGTGTGGCATTTAAATCATGTCACCACCCATCAAGGCTTGCAGGAGAGGAGGTATCATGTAGAGCCCTACTCTCTAGGGGGTGAAGAGGAAGGGAAGAAGGTGAGATTATATCTGGGATAGCCCTGTGGTGGGAAAGACATGGTTGCATTTGTCTGAAAAAACAAAATCTACCCCCACCCTCCCAAGGAAAAGGGAAGGAGGAGGGGGGGAAAAAAGCTTGGGCAATGCAAACATGAGACAAATGTTATCTGTAGATCAAAGCAGAAATGATGCTTTGACCAGAAACATCTACTGTGAGGTTCTGGCCTTTTGTCTGGCCTTTTGGGCTTTGAAGCATCTTGAGACTTGTTTCTACTTCTTTTTTAAAATCAGCTTTATCAGTAGAAAGTGGCATATATTCATCATTATGAGCCTGATTATGTCAGCCCAAGAGTGTTTGTTATAATTCAGTTTATTCTTGGCAATTGTAGTAAGCCATACTGGGTGATTCATCTCTCTTATTGCAGGTTTTTGGAATAATATACCACTAATTGTGTGGTTGCAACTTTAATTACATAACTCTCTTAAACCTTCAGATGCCAAAGAATGTTATATTTCCTGTTAATATTTTCTGTTATATTTCATGCTGTATCCAAATTTTTGTCAAGGAATAATAAAATAGTGAAGTCAGGATGAAGGGGTCAGTAATTTGACAGATAGTTATGGATATTAGAATTTAGGGAACTTCTTAGAGAATTTAATGAATGATGTGCTGGCTCTGGGGCAAACCCTTCTCTTTCTACATAAATACTTGGCTTCAGGGTAGCCAAAAAAAGTCTTGCAGGTTTTGGCCTATAGGCAGCATGACTTGTGCTGCTGCTGAAATAGTGAGTTATGACCACTTGAAGAGATACAACTTGAAAAGATTCATTTTTTGTGGAATAATTTAGAGACGCCGTTTCTGTGTTTTGGAGATTTATCTCAAAGCATTGATGTGGAAATATTTCCACTGACTTCCAGCACTTGAACTGAATTCTGAGTTCATCCAGATAATTTTCCAACCAACAATTGACAAGATTTTTTTCTCTTGTTTTAGAGTGCTTATGCAATACCAACTATGGCCTTCTCTTTTCTCTGCCATACCTCAGTCTTGCCCATCTACTGTGAGCTCCAAAGGTAGTGTATGAAAATATAATTACATCATCTTTGTAATATTTTTCCTAAGTTGATCTTGAATACTTTTTATTTCCAAGTCAGTGCCATTGAACAATGCAAACTAAGTAGCTTTCATGTTTATATGAAATGCAGTTTTAGTCTGTACTAACTTTTATAGGAGAGAAAAGGAGCAAATATGGTCCATCAATGTCAGTATATTGTTCTGGTCTGGACAATCTGAAGGAAAAAAGGTCATTTGCTAAGGTTCTTTAATAGTTTAAATTTTAGTTGCTGTAATTGAGTCTGCATTTGGCCATATCTGATCCAGTGAGGGGTTTTGACCCAGGTCCTGCTCCTCATTCCAAATAGATGCCATCCTGTATAAATCCAAACTTTGATTGAAAAGATACACTGGGATGTCTAAATTCCCTACAGGTGTTAGTTGTCTGCTTGAAAAGTGTCCGTTTATTACCAGAATAAAAATACTTTTAAAACCCCTAAATACTAGTGACAGCACAGATGTCAGCAAATACTTAGAGGCCATAAATTAAGGCAACACCTCCTTATGAAAAGCAAGGTGTTGTGTAGATTGTGCCATGTTTAATTGCCGTTAATACAGATTAAGCAACACTAATTTTCTTTTTTTTTTTTCTCATTTTAGTCCATCCAAAAGTAGAATGCAGAATGTAACTGTCACAGGAATTGGTCTGAGTTTCCTAATTTACTTCATGTCTGCTCTGTTTGGGTACTTGACATTTTATGGTAAGTGTATTCTTCAAGTATTCTTTAGAACAAAAATTAATGATAAATGATAAATGTCTTCTGCCTGGAATGCTCCAGACAGTGATACACTTGAATCCTCAGAAATCTTATTACTGTCAAGATTTAATAGTATGCCAAATGCTGCAAAGTATTACAGTCTCATTGATTTCTCAGTGTGTAACACACCTAAACTTTGCAGGGTTTATGCCTTGAAATGATACACAGACAAGACATTTGTCCCTAAGCTATGGCTGGTGGTCTCTTGGTGTTCTCCTGTGCTGTGTAATTACACCACTGATTGACACTACATGTTGGATTGGATAATATGTTCACTTAAAAAATGGGAACAGATTTATCATGGTCTGTGAGAAGTTTTGAGGTATTACAATAAGTCTGCTTGTCCAGCAAGTTTGAAAGGTCTGTTCCAAGGCTTTACCTTCTACCAGCACTTATCACTGAGCCAGAAATGTGTCTGTTTGATACATGAACTGGACCAAGAGGTGCACATTTCTTAGGGTTATTGTCAACATAGTGCTTGATGAAGTAAATGTACCTTTTCATTACCAATCAGAAGAGTGGATGGGGTATAATACTTGTCCTACCAAACTCTACACCCTTTTTATGGCATGCTAACCTATTGACTGGAATGAATGAAAATTCTTACAGGAGACAGTAAGACAAAAGTATTATGATTAGGATTTCCTCATTTCATTTTCAGTGTTTTATAAATCTTGATTGTGGGAATGAGATTGTGTCTGACAAAGCACCAAGAATATTGGCTTTCAGCAGCTAATAATTCCAGATTTTTAGGGAATTTTGTACCTTCTTCATCCAAGTGTAAGTGTTGGCTTGAAAATAATCCCTAGACACTCAAACCCTTGAAAAATTGTGTAGGGAGTCTTGAAGCCCCTAAAAGTGTATCAGCCACTGTTACTGTTTTCTGACTGACTCCATGTGGTTTGTTGGAAAATATAATTTTGAGTGGAAATCTGAGACGGTTAACAGCAGTGCAGGGTAACCATCTGTCTCCAGGTGAAATCTCAGTAAGAAAGGTGAAAAAAAAAATGGGGAAAAAAGTGCAGTCCTGGAAACCATCCCAGTTCCTGTTACCTTCACTGTCATGATTTCTTTGGGACAAGACCTGTAGTCTTTCAGTCTGTTTCACTGGGAACATTTTTGGTTTTCTGCAGGCCTGATTTCTTTTAGTAACTCTTATGCTGGAGTCAACAGTGCATGTCTGTAAGAGAGTTGTGTTGTTTGTTTGTTTTTTCTCCTTGCAAGCTTCTCCTTTTCATTTTTTGGTTGTCTTTTTTAATTCTTTAAATAGAGAAGAGTCTGTTCCCTGTTCCTAGAACACCAGTCTGAGAAAATGTAAAACATTTTATTTTAAATTGAAAACAAGAGTTCCCTCTTTGAAATGAGAAAAGGTTCATCTTTATGTGGTTCAGATGGTTTCTTCTGTTTTCTGTGAATTTGAGATTTAACAGGGCATCTGGACTTTGCAAGATTTTGTCCATTCTGAAGTCCAAAAAAGCAGAGTTAAGGTGTGCAAAAAAAAAAAAAAAATTTTAAAAAAGTCAGGACAGCAGACCACTTTCAGGGCTCTGGCCTTTGCTGTTAACTTAGTGAAAATTTTTGCCTTAAAAGGAGTTGAGGAATTCATCACTGATTCATCCCTTTTTGGCCCACTGAAGGTAATTATCCTTCTCTGTGCCACCCAGCAATATATTGCTAATCACCTCCAGTAAAGGCACGTAGACCAGCTGAGTTCTGAGCATTTCTTTCTCCCTTTAAATTAGAATTGCAGCTTGAAATTTTACCTTGCATTTTGCTTAATTTGCTTTTTTCTGGTGGAGAAAAAGGAAATGCAATTCAGTCAATTTAGCAAAATTTAATTTGTTTCTGGCTTCCAGTTCAGTCCAAGACTGGTCTTGACTGCTCCAGACACATGCAACAAGTTTTGCTGTGTACTTGGGTTCATGTCACATCACCTTTCTTTTTTATACTTTCTCCTTCATGTTTGTATCTTCTCTTCAGGCAGCTTTGGCTTCAGCAGAGGCTCTACCCAGACTTGCCTCCTGAAGTTTTTTTTCATTTTTCTGGTGTGTCAGTAGTGCCAGATTGTTGTGTATCAGCATCCCCCCCTCCTCTCCCTGTTAGTCACAAGCAGATGGATCCATTTAAATGTAATTATCTTAGTTCTTAAATTATTAACCAAGCAATTGTTTTTTTCTTGTTTTCAGACAAAGTGGGCTCTGAATTGCTACAGGTTTACTCGAGGTACCTGCCCCATGATGTGGTCATCATGACTGTTAAAGTGGCCATTCTGTTTGCTGTGCTCCTGACAGTCCCTCTGATCCATTTCCCAGTAAGTCCTCCTAAGTGTTCTGAAGCTGGCAGTGAGCACTGGGAATGCTAATGCTTTGCAGACTGCAATATTTGAGTCACATCTAGGCTTGTGTATCTTATTCACTTGTCAAGTGATTGATCAAAGACCACATATTTGCATATGTTCCATGAAAGCTCCAAAATAACAACTAACCACTAAGCTAATTTGTGCTCTTGAGACAGATTTCTGATTAAAACTAGCCCACAGCATTGTTTTTAATTTAAGGAATTCAGAACTTCTAAAGTTTATTTAGTTTGATTTTTTTTTTTCCTCTTAAATTGAGTTTTGCTGACTTGGTTTTTCCTTTCTACATGCAGGCACCCACACACAAACACACTTATACTTGAAACTCAATTTAATTGTAAATTAAAAACACATACTGACCTATTTCACCCCCTACTTTAGTTTATTAGTACAGTGGTAGAACTGAAAATTCATTCAGTTGGGACCAAAAAAAATTATGCATGTAAAACTCTGTGTATGGAAGTATTGTATAGATTATGTATCAGTTGGCAGCATGCTGACATTTGCTACCAGGAGTGTTCTAAGAGACAAAGCACTGTCACCCAGGCCTTCTCTTGTCCCTCAAAAAAAGGAGTAATTCCTTAAGACTAATGTCATGTGATAAAGCATGATTTAATAAAGTAATAAACTCTGCTACAAAAACACAAAATCATTAAACTATTACTAAATTTTTGACTTCTAAAATAGTTCTTTCACATCTGAAATGATAAAATTCCTAGTGTTATGAAATTGAGATAAGATCAAAATATATGTATGTATTTACCCACACAATGTTTCTCTTTTCATTTTGTAGGCAAGGAAAGCTGTGTTGATGGTATTTTTCTCTCATCTTGCTGTGTCATGGATGTGCCATATCCTTGTCACTTTAGCCCTGAATACAATTGTTGTTTTGTTTGCAATGTATGTGCCAGACATTAAAAATGTATTTGGAGTGGTTGGTAAGTTCTTGTGGAGTTTGGTTTTCTTGGTTTTTATTTTAACTTCAAAAATTCAGTATATGTTTCTGTAATGTACCTCAGTCTTCTCTAAAGAAAATCTTACTTTCTGTATTTTAAAGGTTCAACCACATCAACATGTTTGCTTTTTGTATATCCTGGACTATTTTATCTTAAACTTAGCAGAGAGGACTTCATATCACCACAGAAACTTGGGGTATGCTTTTTTTCATGCACACTAATAATACTTAAAGAGGCTCATTTTAAATGTACCTTAATACACTGTGGAGCACAAAATCCAAGGCAAAGCTCTTTTCATTTCAGCTCACAAAATCTGTGAGCATTTTCTTTTATCCTTCATGGTAGCTCTGATCTTCCTGAAACTCCTTCACCAGGGCTTTTTGACAAGCAATGTGTCCATGTGCTGGAGCACTGATCTGAGCCTTTCCCTATAGTTTTCAGATGTTGACTTTTAATCCAATTTCTCCTCAGTTTTTACATCTTACTCTGATGTTGTCTGGGCATCTGGGACAAAGCCAAGCTGCATTTAAGTGAAACAGTTTTTATGCTTGTTTTCTCTGCAAACCTTCTCAAAAACATCTCTTTTGTTTGTTTTTTTTCCCATGGTTTCTCTTTTGGTTAAGTTCTGGTTGGAATTTGTGCAGCAAGCCTGCTTTCTGCACTGTGATTGTTTGTCTTGATTTTCACCACTGCTCAGCAGAGCAACTTCATGGCAGTGAGCAAAATGCTGACAAACTGTTTATGCATAGTCCTTCTGCCATTCTTATGATTCATAGGTCTGCTCTTGTGTTGACAAAACAGGGAATCTGAAAGAAAATCTAATAATGATGCCCTGTGACCAGTTCCAACAGACCTGGAGCCTTGTTATAAATCAGCAAGTCTCTTGACCTAGAGTTATATTATCATCTGGCTATTCAAAAATTGAAAGAACCCAGAGTAATTCTAATTGCTTTTTGAGTAAAATACAAATCCTTTCTTAATTCATTCAGAGTCATAAAGGGCAAATTAATTTTTGTTTTCTGCAGATGGATAATGTGAGCAGGCAAATCAGACTGCTCAGAGTTGTCCGTGAAGCTGTCTGAGGCTTAGTTTAGTTTCCCTCTGAGCAGATACCTTGTGTTTAAAGACTTGGTAACTCAAAATACTAAAGATTATTTTAAAACACACTACTGGTTTTAAAGGTTTTTGTCATCATAAGCCTTGTAAACTGCTTCCTTCAAGTAAATACTAATTTTTTTCTTTTCTTTCTTCACAGGCATGTGCCTTGGTTATTTTTGGCATTTGTGTTGGCCTTCTTAGTTTAGTTCTAATAATTTACAATTGGATGGATCAATAGCAGCCTTTTGACACTGAACCGAAGCCTCAGGAGGACCCAGAGAGGTGTCAGCACTGCTGCAATGAATGCTGGACATCCTAAAGACACACTGACCAAAGTTGCCTGTGGAAGAAATAATGCTCTTTTCAGCTGCATTAATGATGGTCATTCTTCAGTCTTGAGTCACTCTCCTCAATTACTGGACAATGAGTTTTTAATGATGTAATAATGACAGGTAAAAAGGTCTCTTCAGAATCTCTGCAATGCAAAAGTGGTTTAGGGCACATAGTGAACAAAAGTGGAAAGTTGAAACAACCTTTAAAGACACTGAGATGAATAGATTATCAGTCAGAATGTGCAGATAGGATAATGCACATTTAAACTGTGAAAGACTCCCATTGCTTGAATAATTTCCAAAATGTCAGGCAGTTCATATTAAGAACTTTTTGATTCCAAGTGTTTACCCTGATTTATCCAAAGATGGATCCAGAAACCAACTGTCTTAGCTCAGTTTAATGGGCATGTCATGATAATATTTGTTAATTGGTTTTTGAAACACAGTTTTTATTTGTCAGCACACTTGAATCATACTGATGTAATTTTTAAATTTTTTTTTTTGCCCATTGAGCAGAAGAGCTTTTAGTAATATTAGGAAGTATTTTCATTGTGTAGTTAATAATAGACATTTTTCAATTAATACCTGCTTTTGAATACTACTCAATGTACCTCAGTATTCATCCTAGGGAAAGACTTCTCTTTTTCTCTTTTAGTCCCATTTTTACAAATGTTGCAGGTTTGAACTCGAGTGTTTCTATATTTTAGGTTCTGCTGTGTGTCAGAGAAGGTTTGGGCTTGAAAGATGAAAATGTGCTTTTTTGAAGAAAAAGGGAAATTTTACATTTGTGGAACTATTTTTTACCTCAGATCTCTATAAACTTTCATGTAGTCTTTTATAATCCCTTTTTCCCCCCCTCTAAATGAAATGTGAATGCAATTTTCAACACCAACTAGACTTTGTTGAATATGGTATTTAGTCCCCACAATAAGTTCCTCCTATTAGTAGAAAGGAAGCAGTGCCTGATACCAACATTTGTTGTTAAACATTTGTTTCCATCAGATGGGATCTGATGGCTCTAAAGTGGCCAAATCTCTTCTGAGACTTCATGCCCTGGGGAAGCAAAGCCTTGACTGAATGTGCTTGATCCTCACTTGTCTAATAGGGAGGAACAGAAAATAACAGAGTGGGAATCACCTTTCCTGTTTCTGAGCTGACAAACTAGGGTTTCTCATGCCAACAGATCACTTGGCTCTCTCAGAATCCATAAGATATTTTTCATTTTTGATGGATGGCCTGAAGGCTGCACCTGGGTGGTGCAGCTTGGTGCTGCTTCAGGAGTCCATGCAAAAACATGGAAATACCCTTTTAATTAGGAGTTTAATATAGAAATAGATATATGTAGTGAGGCCTGGGAACTAACCCAGAAGTTTTGGTAGGTTCCCAAAGAAAAGAATCCCTTGAAAATGCCCCAGTTATTTTTACAATAAAGTTTCTAGCAGAGGTTTCATGACTCCAGGTGAGCCATGTAGTAGTTGGCAGTGCTAGAAACAGCACATCCACTCTTGACCAGGAGTTCCAGCTCTTCCTGTGGCACTGGCAGTGGCTCCTGTCATCATGTTTAACCAGAAAAAAACCCAGTGTGACCACAAGATGTGGCATGTTATCTGCCAAAAAAAGGAACCTGCCTTTATTCTTGCATTTATTTAACTTGTTTAACTCCTGATAACCAGGTGTAGCTGCCTTCTTGACTGTGGCTGCCCTCTCATAGCTGTGTCTCACGGGCTTCATTGCACTACAGGGATTCAGACACTCAGGGAATCTCTGGCAGTACTGTAAAAAACTAAATATATACCTTACAAAAGTGTACCTTCAGCAAGTGACAGCTGTCCATCAGGTGATTTTCTGTAAGACTGAACCAAAATGTCTTTGGAAAACAGGGCACATTACATTGATGGGAATGAACTCAGGGATTTTTGTCAGACACTAGAATTTAAGGAGTGTGTTTACTAGAAATTTTATGGAGATTGTTTCTCATTTATTATCTGCTCTTGTAGTATACTGCTGAGTAGTATTTGCAGGACATCACTGCAGTCACTTTATTTTAAACTAACCAGCAAGGCTTAACTGAATACTTAGATTGTCTGTGAGGGGACAAAGTAAAAGCTTTGATCAACTTTTACTCTCCTCCTCCCCCTGAAAGAGCTGAGTCTTGCTGTGCACTGAAATACTGTGTTGTCCCTGGGCAGTTTGGTTTGGGTGCATCATCTTAAAAATGTGACTGAGAAAATACCTGAAATGCAGTGTTAATTTTACAGTGGATTCTTGTCAGGCTGCAGAGACCACTACAGTATTGTTTTTAATCCCTGGGTATTTATCCTAACTGGCCCAGCTATTGACTGACTATCCTGAAAGGTAGGCTTTGGAATGATGGATGCCAGAGTATGAAGTTAATACTTGGTGAGGATGAATGGAAGCAATTCACAGCTCTGCTGAGCTCTATTATTACATTTTGGCTGTGGTGCAGAAGGGATAGCACAGGGGGTTACAGAATGCCTGTTACCTTTCACCTGAAAAAGAGTTAGAAATGCTGCTACTTTTAAGTTTCTGTAGTACATAACTTAAAATATGGAGGGAGGGAGAGGGGCAGAAAGAGAAGGAACTTCAAATGCCAAATTTAGAAGAAGGTGTGAGTCTTGTCCACTATGAAAAAGCAGAAGCCACTATTTTTATCTTTCACATTTCACGTGGTAGTTCTGTGCCTTCTGTCTGCAACTGTTTTGCTACAATTGAGCATTTGCATGAATTTTTAAGGAAAAAACAGGCCTTCAGTCTGGAACTCTCTATTCACTCAAATGCTGAAAAGTGTTTTCTTCTTTATTCTTGTGTCTGGGTTTTTTTTCTTCCAAATGTCCAGATTTATAAATTTCAGTGATTCTGCTTTATTACCTGTAATTAGCATTTTCCAACCTTTTCTGAAGACTTAGCAGGATTGGGTGAAGGGACCCTCAGCATTTCTGAACTCCCTTGGAAAGGTTCCCTTTCCCCAGCTGAGCAGGAAGAACAATGTAAGAGATGAAAATTAATTGGTTGCCTTTGATTTATTTCTTCTGTTTCTTCTGTTCCCATCCCTTGTCGATTTGAAGGCCGCTCATATTTCAACTGGGCTGTGGCAAACTGGGTGTGGAGAGTGTCTTTTGTAACCAGCATGGCAGGAAGGAGGCTGACAAACCACAGCACTCAAACCAAGCTCTGCATTGTGGCAAATGCTCACCTTTTATTCCCACATTTCTAAGCAGTTTGTATCTTAATACATTGATTTTCTTGGCAGTAGTTTGTTTGGAGTTCTGTCTGTATCGTGAAAATTGAGACACTGTGAAACTGTCCTGTTGTCTCCTCTCTCGGTAGAGCAGAGTTGGGGACATCTGTGGGTGTTTTGCCTGACCCAATATGGCCCAGCTCATTTAAAATAAATTTTTGAAATTAATTTTGAGGATAACTGGTGAGGAATATGAGGCAGTTTCTTTATTATCAGCACAGACTGAT
The DNA here is from genome assembly GCA_013399895.1 of Serilophus lunatus. Lineage (NCBI taxonomy): Eukaryota > Metazoa > Chordata > Aves > Passeriformes > Eurylaimidae > Serilophus > Serilophus lunatus. The sequence continues at coordinate 253,137 of VXBA01006006.1, forward strand.
ATTACTATAAAAAATAGAGATAGACATATTTAGCAATGCATCACTTAAAATACTTGAAGAGTAATCAACTTGCTTCCCTCCTTAAGGAGATGGAAATTAATGTTTCTATAGTGGGCACTGTAGTGTGCTCTCTGAATAAAGATTGAAATTTGTGTCTGCCCAGGAGCTCAAGTAACATTGGCTATTGTAAAACTCCTTTCCCAGCTAGATTTAATTTAACACTTTGCCTGAACACTTTCATGTTGAAAGCATTCACTGTAGTTGCTCTGTGTATGGAGAAACCTTTGTGCACGTTTACTGTACTGCCAGTGGGAGAAAATTTTCAGTACTTCAGGAGTGCTGCCCAACTTCTGCAGTTTGTGGTGGTGATTTTTGGTATTTGTATTTTACTTGTGATCATCCATCCATGCTCCATGTGGAAGTGGAGTTATCAAAAGAAAATAATATAATGATCTGTATGTAAAAATTGCCCAGCTCGTGTCAAACCTGTTCATGGTTCTCCTTGCCTCAGGTTCACTACAGGACAGCCAGGGCATGTTCCCAGAAAAGTCAAACAGAAAATAAAGAACAGTATTTGTGTAACTCATCATTGGCATCTTTGCTTCATTTTTAATGTGTCCCCTTCTTGACACAACCAAGTGTTGTCTCTGCAGTGGTGCTGCTGCCACCACAGCCTGGGATGTAGCATTGCTTTTGCCAGGGAAGGGCATCATTCTCAAAAATAATTCCTGATTTGGTGGTGGTAGCAGCATATTTGTGCACTTCCACATGCTCTCCTTCATCTACCCAACTGTGTGTGATCTCTACTCTGTTGTGCAGCCCATGTTTTGCAGCTCCCAGCTTGAAATGGCCGAGAGACGTGGTCTGGGAAGCTGTTCCCAGCTGCACCTCCTGGGCCAGTCCCAGGGATGGATTTTACTCTTTGGACTGTGCTCTCCAAAGCACAAAGGATGCAAAAAATAACTTGTCCAGAGAGAACTGCAGTTACTGTCCTCCCAGGTATTGGTTCCTGAACAGCAAACCTGCCTCTTGCAATCTGCTTCCCACTGTAAACACGAGGCAACAGAAGCGATCTCAGGGGCTGTGGATGTGCAGCCCTGTGCTGGCATTGCCTCCAGGGTGTGGAAAGAGGATGAGCAGCTGGCCTGGCAGTGCAGAATGGGGTGAAAAACTACTTGTGGAGATCCCTTTGGGAAGGGTCTTGTTCAGCAAGGTGATAATCAGGGAGAACAGACCATTCTGTTAGGGAGTAGCAACAAGAGGACTGATGGCTGGCTGGGAGGGGCTCTGAAGCAGAGATGGGGTTTTGTGGCTGTAAATCACGATGCTCTCCAAGAGCCATGTCCTGTGAGTACAGACCCAAGCACTTTGCAAGGTCTGAGGGAGTCCTGAATGTAAGGAAACATGGAAAAAAACCCCTCATTATTGTGCTGCTGGCTGGATTCCAGAGCTGTAGGAATGCTCACACACGTGAAAATGAACATCAGCAACTCTGGGTTTGCTTAACAGTGTTTGCCCCGACTGGAACTGGCACCAAAGAGCACAAACTAATTCTGTCCTGTGCTGCATCAGCTGCTTGGACCTGTTTTGCTGCTGTGTGGGTCCTGTCCATGCTCAGCCTTTCTCCTGCCTCCAGCAGCTCTGCTCACATCCGAGGTTTCTGCCGCGGCCACACGACGCCAGACAGCTCTCGGCACCTGGTTTGAATTTAAAGCTCATTTACACATGATGTCACACTTTTATTGTCAGCCCGGTGAAGGTCAGGACGGTTCATCTTGGGAAGCTTTGCACTGTTGAGCTTTTACATTGCTGTCATTAATGCCTTCACCATCCGAGTTACATTTCAGATTTTGGGCATGATGTCATTCTAGGCACCGGGTATCTGCAATGAACGGAGAGGCTGCTGCAGTGGATGATCAGCCCAGGATGCTCAACTGCTTTTCTGGAGACCGAGGGTGGAAATTCTTGCTCCATGCATCATGTAGCAAATCAGGGATCTGGCCAAGGAGAGTTAACGAGCTCTGGAAGCTCAGGGCGGTTGTTCCAGTCTGTTGCTTTTCAGGAGCCTGTCTCGCCGCTCCACAGAGTCACAAAGTGACTCTCACAAAATGAGACAGTGTTCTGGGAGTCTGTTCTCTCCAGCCTCCCAGGTAGCTCCACTTGATAGTGGGATTTACATGCAGAGATGGAGAAAAGATTTGGCATGTGGTTATGACAGCACAGAATCTGTCAGGCTGGAGTTGAGGGCCATGAAAGTGTCAGGCCTTATTCTCACCTCCTCCGATCACGCTCTGCTGTTTCACTGTGTGTGCTGGGCCGGAAGCAGGGCTTTAGTGCAGCATTTCCCCAGCTCGGTCTGTGCAGCTCGTGGCTGTGAATCCCCCATAGGAAGGGTTTAAGGAGCCTGTGCCTTTTACAGCTTTCTACAGGTCTGGTGCTGGAATGACTCCTGGGACGCGTGTTTAGAGTTTTGCTTTGGGGTTTTGATGAACAACTTTCATCCTTTTTAAAGGGGTTGATGAGTGAATGCACGGAGTTTATTCGCTTCTCAATTCACACTGTACAATTCACTTGTCTTTCTCCGAATATAAAAATCCATATTTGATCCTTTGGGAGGAAGCTTTGAAGAGCCAGAACCAGCTGTGTGTTGGTGGGTACCAGACACTGGCGCAGAGAAAGCCTGGGCAGAAGCTGTGCCAGGGGGTTTTCCTGCTGAGCTGTGTGTGTATGGCACTGGGGAAAACTTCTGGAATAACACTGACCTTCTCCTCCTCTTGCTCAGCATCTGGTCAGTGTGCAACAGTGGAGCTGCAGCACTACCTAAGGCTCGAGGCTGAGGAGCCTCCTATGACCAGCAATTTAAACAGACCAAGTCCTTCAGCGCTTGAAGTTCAGAGGTGCAGGGAGCTATAGGTGAAATCACATGTGGTGGGTGAGGGGTGCAGATGGAAGGTCTGTCCAGAGGTGGCTTTGCTCATAGAGAGCTGAAGTCACTAAGAAAGCTGCTGAGACTCAACACTCCCATAGTCTGTTCCTCTGCTTGGGCTCCAGCGGGGGCTTCTGGCGTTCTCTGTCCTTGTCAACGTGTTTGAGTGCAGGGTCACTGCACACATTTATCTCAATATGTGGAGTTTATACCCCAAAATTGTTGCATCTTCAGAACATTGATTCTTTTATCCCTCCTGGATGTGTGATCTTCCCAAGATCAAGGCAGCACATTTTGCTTGCAGAAAATGATTTGCCAGGCACTAGTGGAAAGGTGGAGAGAAGAGCCTAAAAGCCCTTTCCTTGTATCAGTTGATATTTATTCATTAACCCTGTCACATGAAAGTGGGCTGCTTTGGATTTGGTGGGCACAGAGACCAGTGAAGTGCAAACAGACCCATTCCTATGGCATATGCCTTCCCAAGGATCAGAAAGGGCCCAAGGTGGGGAGGAGCAAGAACACAAGAACAGCCTCAGCTGTTACACAACCATCAAGGGCAACCAGGCCTCGTGCCCACATATGGCATGAGGGAGAAAGGCCCACATCTCAAGGAACAGTATCCTACAACAAAGTATGTGGCCTGTGAGGTCTGCAGTGCTCCCTGGCAGCTGTGGTGGGACGAGGAGCTGCATGGGTAATGCTCTGATGAGCATTCAAAGTGCTCATCAGAGCTGCTAGAGCCAGCTCCAAAATTGTTGAAATGGTATGGTTTTCCTTTTGGTGAGTGCTGGCACAGTTTCCATTGCTGTTTACAAGTCATTTCTTCTGGGAGCATCTGAGTGACGGGAACATTCGTCTGGTCCTTTTCCAAGGGAGATTACTCGAATGATGGTGGAGAGACATTGTCTTGGCCTGGCTGCCAAATGTTGGCCAAAGACGTCTGTCTTGCCATTCCTTAATCTGACAGTTCAGTTTGGTGGGTTGGAAGCCAAGGAACAATGTTTCCTCAGGGGATACAAAGCCTCAGACTGGAACTACATGGAAACCATGGGTAGATTTGTTTTTTTAACCTCCACAAATTCCAAAAGTTGATATTTGACCTTCCAGCCACAGAAGCTGTTCCACCAGGGCCAGTGCCTTGTGTTTGCCATGGCTTGTCTAAACAAGGCCATTCCCTTTGAGCAGAGGTGTTGCTGCATATTCTCCGACATTCTGCAAAAGGGGGGAAACATTTGGCTTCAGCACTTCCCTGCCACCCCTTGCTCCTGCTGCAGGGATGGAATAAAACATGAGGGCGTCAGGAGTCCCGGGAGAGGCTGAGTGAAATTCCTTGCTTTGAAGTGAACATTAATGCAGAGAAATTAAGTCCATTAAAAATGCGAGGCTGAGAATAAAGAAACTCCGCGTACGTTCATGTTTTGATAGCTCAGCGTTATCCATTAGGCACCAGCATCTGGGATTCAGGGGACTGTGGAAGCAAGGTATTGAATGGTGATTTTGAGGGGTTTGAGGTTTTTGAGCACGTTTTCACCCCAGCTTTGACTTGCATGATTTGCCTTCCCTGGCTTCAAGGAGAGTTGGATCGGTCCTTTATAGGTGTTTTCTTAAGGGACTTTTCCACTGTGAAAGCACAGCAGAGCAGCCTTGGCCATATAAATCAATTTGGAAGTGACTTCTAAAGAGCTTAATTTGCCTTCTATTAAAATTCCTTGTTGTCCCTCCGGTCCCTCCAGGTTGCTGTTAAATGGCCTCTTGGGAAGCTGAGGATTGAAGTCCCTTTCTGTGCCACAGAAAGGCGCTTGACTGAAAAGACTGAAGTAAGCACAGTCCTGTGGACATTGCCTGAAAAAACATGTGAGGTTTTGGTGGTGATTCCGTGAATTTAAAAGCTCTTTGTTATTCTGTGCGAGCCCAGGGGCTTTGAGTGATGATAGAGGGCATGGGTGGGTGACATGGGTGGCTGAAGGTCAGTTCCCTTTCCTGGTGGCATCCTGCAGCCTAGAAAGTGTTTAGGAGCCCAAATGCCAGAGGCTTTCAATGATGCTGGAATCCTCAGGGTGCAACCCCTAGGCTGAGCTCTGACACAACCAGGCTGGTTCTGGAGCAGCCACAGAACTGCCATAGGTTTCTCCAGCTGCAGAGAAGCCAAAGCTTAAGATCACCAAGGCACAGAGATTCCGCAGCACTTCTGCCCCTGGGGGAAGGAGGAAGGTGACTGAGAGTGAAGGCGAGTGAGGAAGGATTTGTTGGGTTGGCTCCTGAAACCGTGTTGTTTTGCTGACCTTTGTGTCCATTCAAAAGCACGTGGCACCACCCCTGCTGTGCAGGGGTCTGTGGAGTTGGGAGGGGGACACGGACGCCTCTGCTCTGTCACAGTCTGTGTCTCAGCTGCCTGTGCCTCCCAGTTGCCTGGCTTGCCCTTACCCCCCACGATGGCCCCATTGTGGTGACCCATCCTGGAGCCTCATCATCCTCCTTCAAGGAAACCAGAGGAAAGCCTGAGGTCAAAGCCTGTCACTCAGACCCTTCTGAGCTGGCCATAAACACGCTTGCCTGTTCCCAAGGGTCCAAAAAAGCCACAGAGGGTGGTTCAGTGGGTGGGAGATGTTCCCAGCACCAGTGTGGCACCTCCCAGGCTGCATCACTGAAATAACTCCACTAGCATTAATGTTGGGATTATTTAACCACTGTCACTTCTCAGCCCTCTGTGATGGGCACGTTGCATGGGCAGAGCAACGACAGGGCTTTTTGATGCATCCCAGCAGCTCCAGCTGCTCTGATCTCTTCTGAGCTTCACCAAGACAAAAAACTTTAGCAAGCAGCTGTGGGAGCTGCTCCCCACCCAGCCTCCATTCAGGGACACACATGGGGCTCAGGAGTGGCTTTGCAGGCAGGAGATCCTTGAATAAGGCAGACCTTACTTTCAACTTTCTTTAGCACATATGCTGAAGGTTTGTTGCTGCCAGGAGTGATAAGCAAACCTGACCTTCACCTGAAGCAACACGATTTTTGACCGTTTGCAGTCAGGCCTGTCTGGTTTGAGACTCATCTTTTGTTGTTTAACTGGCTGCACAGAAACACTCAGGTTGCTGGAAGGATTTTTAAAACAAGCTTGGAAAGCAACAAGTGTCATTGTCAGGAGCTACTGAGCAAGCACAGAGTTTAACAGGGTGGCACAACTGTTTTTCTTTCTATTCCTGGCAAAAAAAGGTGGCATCACAAGGAGTGGAGAGAGCCATTTGCTGAACCTGCATATCTATTTTTACTCCCCCGCTCCATAATGTTCCTAGAATAATTTTTTTAGTGCACAGCAGGGTAGGAAAAAACTCGTGCTGATGGCATCTGTGCTATCCCCATTGTGCTGGGAGGAAAGAGGCAGCTGCTTTACTGACCTGTCACTTCCATGAACCCGCATTCCAGGTACAGAAGCCATTTGCTCATCGGAGTTTGTTTGACGAAATGGCCACCAGGGTTTATATATAGATCCTGCCTGTCCTGCCAAGTTCTCTTAAATTCTTGTAAGTTGAATGAAGTTGGAGGGGGTGGGAGAGGGTCAGCTTGAAAAATAGAGCCGCTAATCTGCCGGTGCCTCTGGGAGAGCCTGTGGGATGCCCCGTCACCCCTGGGACTGTGAGCATCCGTGGGTATCCCGCTGGGAGAGGGAAGCAGGTGGTGCCCCCACACCAGCCAAGGGATGTGGGCTGCTCCACGGGGGTTGTGGCCACTGCTGGGGTGCCACGGGGCTGAGTGACTGGGGGAAGGTTGAGAGGAATATTTATAGCTTGTCTCAGTGCTGGGCCTGGGACTGATCAATATCTCCGGTATGTGAAGGCCACAAGTGTTCAGGGCAGCTCCACAAGGACAGCAGAATGTAGGGATTGGGAGCACAAATGTCCTGACAGGGAGGGCAAGAGGTCTGCACTGCAGGAGGGCTCCCATCCCCTCCATCAATGGTTTTAGAGCATAGCAGGAGAAAATGCCAGGGGCTGAGAGGAGTGCTCATGCCCAGGGATGCCCCAGTGGGTGCTCCCAGCCCATACCAAAGCCATCCTTTGGCTTGGGATGGACTCATCAGGCACCCATGGAGCTCTGCTCTTGGCCAGCATCACAGCGATGTGCTTAGCACCTCCCCCTTTCTTTATCTAAATTGTTCTTTCGGATTGCATGGTTTCCTGGGATTGGACTTCTTTGGTTATGCCAAAAAAATTCAGCAAAATAAAGATTGTTTTGAGGAAGGAAAACATTGCCCTTGTTCCCAACCACCGTCATGGCACCACCGGAGCAGCCCCAGCCCTGCATCCAGGTCCTTGTCTGCCCTTGAGCTTCTGCTCTCTTTCCCTGGACATTTTGGGAAGTGACCAACAGGGCCTGGATATGATGTTAGTTTTTCTGTCTGCCTTGTCCCAATAATAATTTTTTCTTTCTGAAAACAATTAGGGCATTTTTCACCTTCCTTTGAACAGAACAGATCATCTCTTTCAGAATTCAAGCTTAACACTGATCTGGGTTTTGGTTGGTTCTTTCTTTTTTTTTTTTTAATTGATTCCATGTTTGTTGCAAAATCTGGAGTCCCAAGGTAAGCAGCACAACTGTGCCACGTCACTAATTTTCACTTCAGTATGAACTAAAGAATTAGCAATGCCTGATCATCTTAACAGAGATTGTAGGCTCTAAAGTCATGTTAGCAGCAAGAAATTAATCTTTTAAAAACCACTCTTCTGCTTCTTGTGATAGTAAAGCAGATCTGGGACACAAGAGCCCAGCCAAGGTGTGCTCAATACATGGTTGTGAAAAACCTTGTGGTGCTCAATGCCAGCTCAGGAGCAGAGCACGGGACAGGCTCCAGGGCTTGGATGCTTGGATTTGGTGAGGGCTTTCGGCTCCATTTACAGATGAGCCAGTTGAGGGTAAGAGAGGCAGATGGCCTCAGCCCACTGTACAGGGCAGGGAATTACAACTGGTCCTTCTGTAAGGAAAGGAATGACCTCCTGGGTAGAGTTAAACACACCCTTCTGCTGCTTACAGGGAGCTCTGTGTGCCTGTGTGTGTATGTCTCCCAGAGGAGAGATACCAAGACTATTTCCCCATGGTGATGCCAGGGGATTTGAGAGGATTGCTTTTGGGTTTAGGGAAGATGAACACCAGATGACTTTCCAGAGATTCCATGTGCCCTCAGCAGCCAACGCCTGCCAGCTGTGGGGTTTCATTCCTCGAACTTGACTTTGTTTGCTGCAGAGGGATTATTTGACTCTCCAGTGATACATGCCTCGTTTGCTTTGTTTTTTGGCCAGCTCTGCTGGCAACTCTTCTTTCCTCCCAAGGGTATTGGTACAGGAGACATTTCACTGACAAAATTCCCTGTCTGTCCCTGCGTGCGGACGCAGGCCAGGCACCTGTCTGCCCCAAATTCCCCCTGTGTACACACGTCTGGAGCTGCAGCTTTGTTCCTCAGGGAAGTCTGGCTCTGATTTCATCTCACATTCCTCCCTTCCTCATCCTCGGGCTGCCAGGCCCAGCACCAAGACTGGCTGGGTCTGGAAGCCCTGAGCAGATACATGTAAGCTGTCAAAACCCACAAAAAGCAATGAGTCCTGTTGCCTTCTACACTTCCTGAAGTGAAGTTTGTTGGTATCTGTGTGCTCCAATGGGATGCTGCAATGTTTCCCTGTGATGGAGATGTAGCACCTGCTGAAGTGGGCACATAGTTCCCTTGACTTTGGCCATGGTCAATCTCTATCCTGGAAGAGGTAGTTTGTCACTCTATGGATGTACCTTCATTTTCTCCAGGCTGTTGGTAGCCCAGGTGTTCCATAAACTCTGATATTGCTAAAAATGTGGGTAAAATATTCTTTTTTTTTAAAGCCTCATCACTCAATCAGCTTTCTGCAGTGTTTCCAGAGTTATTATCACTTTCCCTGTTGATCCAAGCTGATCAATAACACACCTTGGTACAGTAAGATCTGCTTGGTGGTGGGGAGAGTCCTCTGCCATCCTGCTCACACCCAAGAATTCAAGGCAATGTTACCCATAACGTTCTGAAATGTTTCTTAAAAAACATGTAAAGACTTACATCCAAACATTTCAAACCCAGAAGGAAAAAAAAAATCACAAATATCCCAAAGAACTGAAATCTATGGGAGGTGGTGGAAGTTTATCTTGAATCAGTACATTATCAGTCAGATATTGCTGCTCCTGCAGTGCCAAAAGTAGCTAGTACTGTTGCTGGTTCAGTAAGACCAGGGTGTCCTTGATATGCTCACCTTGCTCAAAAATCCTTTGATGTCTGCACTGGTGTTTGTGTCGTAAATCATTTTGAAGGATTCCCAGTAAATTTCATAAAAGTTGCCCTTAGTTTAAATAGAACTAAGTAATAAGCTTTCATAAGGTTGCCTCAGGTAAAACCACTGCTGCAGTTTGCCTGTCTAAGCCAATACATCTGCAAGGAACACCCGGGCTTGCACTTCACTTTTAATGGATTTTTTCTATCAGCCAATATTGTGAGGCCAAAAGTACTAACTGCAAAAGTGTCTGCTCACAGCTCCAGTGAGTCTTGCTGGGAAATGGGATTTCAAGATGACTTTGAGGCACGTTTTCAGCCTTTGGAACTATGGCTAAAGATTTTCTCTGACCATTCCATCCTGATGTCACTCAGTTGAGGACAGCTCATATTGTAGAATTGTTTGGGTTGGAAAGGACCATCTAGTTCCAACCCTACTGCCATGGACAGGGACACCTCCCACTATCCCAGGTTGCTCAAAGCCCCATCCAGCCTGGCCTGGAACACTCCAAGAGATGAGGCAGTCACAAGTTATCTGGGCAACCTGTGCCAGGCCCTCACCCCTCTCACAGTCAAGAGTTTCTACCCAATATCTATTCTCACCTCTTCTATTTTAAAACCATTCCCCTTACCCATGTAAAAAGTTACTCTGCTGTATCATCTCAGCTTGTCCAGTTCTGCCTCTTGGCCTGGTATGGGAGGTTGGGCACCAAAACCCTTTGAAACCCCCACACCTACATCCCTTTGGATGGAGTATGGCTGTGCCTATACATTCCCATCAATAACACGGGAGTGAGAGTAGGTCTCCCTTTCACAGGGACTCTGGAAGGAGGGTGTGCTCTTGGATTATAGCAGCCCTCAGAGCACTGGGACAACACCCCTCTTTAAGATCCTCCTGCACAGAGGATGGGGAACACCCACCAGTGAGAAATCATGCAAATGCTACTGAATGATGCCAGTACTTTGGTGGGGTGGTTCTGCTGCAGCTTCAAGGGAGCCATTAGCTTTGGCTGAAAATGCATGTCTACACTTCTGTGTCTCCTCGTGCAAGTATCACTCTCTGAAATGCCATCCCAGAAAAAATCTGGTTTGTTCCTCAGTGCTTTTGCTTTGTCCAGCCATGAGCAGCAGCACCTCTCAGTACATTGCTGGGACAAGAAGGCTGAGATTTCCTTTTATTCCAGGTCAGGTACATGTGCCATGTAACCTCGATGGGGGAATAGCTCCCCTGGAATCACCGAATTTGCTAAGACATGAGGCCTTCGTACATAAGTGGTGTGATGAGGCTGGCGCCCTGTGACTGCCTTGTTCAGAGCAATAAAAATATGTTGGGTTCTTAAGATGTTGACCAATGGGTTTGGGAAACAGATGATTGATCCCCACAGCTGAGAAACAGGGATTGTAATATGTTTTGCCAGAGGAGACCAGTTTGACGGATGAGTTCATTTAAGGATTATGCTATAGATAGAGCTGTTGACAGAATGAATTTGTTTTTATTTTTCATCAGTAGGTATAACACAAAGCAGAACTAATTGAAAGTAGTTTCCTTGTGGCAGCTGGTTGTGTTTCTTGCTTTAAGTCTTTCACACGCTGTAAAATTACACCAAAGGCTTTTCTTCACTTCCATTTGCTCTCCAAGTTTTCCATCACTGTGTTGCACGTGGGTTCCCAGCGTGTCAGACATGTTGGGAAGTTGCAGACTACACAAGAAATGGAGCTGGGCCATTTTTCCTTCTTATTTCACAAATATTCTGATGTGCTGAGGTGTCCTTGCCTTAGGGCTGATGGCAAGGCAGAAATGGATATTTTTGGTGGTGTTTTAAACTGTGACCTGTGCTAAATATCATTCCTATGTGGAGTGATCTCGTTCTGTGTCAGGCCCAAACTTGGAAGGCGATTATGTTTACCCAAGGAGGTGTTCTGAGGTTGAAAGAAGGTGTTGAGCAAAGTTCTGGAAACAGCTTTTCCAAGCAGCCAGAGTGAATAAATCCCAGAGTTTCTTCAGGGATTTGACTCGCTGTGTTCATTGCTCTCCTGGTCAGATGCTGTTGCCTGCTGGCTCGGGCTGGGTGATGGAAGCAGGGGCTCAGCTCCCCCGCGCTTCCCTCGGCTCTTTGTGGGGATCCCTGTGCTGAGATCATGCAGGCGGTCAGGGTGAACAACTGGGCTCTGCGGTTCAAACCCGTCCTACAGATTTGATCTGTGGGGTTTGGTTTGTTGGTTTGGGATTTTCTTTTTCTCTCGTTTTCTTTTCCAGTTGTGGTCAAATATGAGTTTTCCAGAACTGACTCACAGAAGGAATGCAGCGAGCACAGCCAAACCGACAGACTCACAATCGCGAGGGAGAAAATACCCCCAAGTCTCTGACACCGAGTTCAGTACCTGAGGAGAAGAGTTCATGTGATTTCAGGATTACATTGCAGACTGAATGCTAGCCTCCACTTGGCCTCAGACCTGAACTTTAAGCTCCAGCCAAAACATAATCCGAATCTGAGCACCGGCTCTTGGTCTGTCTCATCTCCTGCTCCTCATATGTGCAGTTATTCAACAGAAGCTGAAATGTGTTTTCTCTGCCAAGAGCCTTTGGGTTCCAAACAACTACATCAGCGTGGTGAGTGATGGAGTTTCCATCAACTGCTGTAGGCCAAATGCAGTCATCTGAATTCAGGTCTTGGCAGGTAGAGAAACTTGGAGTTGTCAATGACTTTTATATGAAATGGTACCTAATTACGATTTCTCATTCTGTGCTTTAGTCCTCTGAAAGCTCTTAGAACTGCAGATGAATGGGAGCTTTTTATCTCTTGGGTAGTGAGATTTTCCTGTTCTTTAATTGACCTTTGAAATAATTTAGTCTGGGCTTGGATCTGGGTTAAATATAGCTGGTTATTTTCACTCCAAGTGTGTAATACATGAAAGAACCTAGGTATCCTTTGAATGTGTTTTGACAAGTGTCCTGTCTGTGTTCAGGTATGTATTTATAAACATTTGAGCTGCTTGTATTAAAATGACACTTCCAAAAGCAGGCACTTTCTCTCCTGTAGCAAAATATTTGTCCAAAATATAGTGTTAGGTTTCCAAAAAAATGGGCAGTTCGAAGAGAGTAGGACACTTGGAAAAAAGCAACCAGAGAGGGGATATGAATTGAGCCATCAGTAGTTTTGAAGTAAACATGGAGCCATTATCCACTTTATTCAATAAAACCAGGACTACATGGTGCCTAAAGCACTCACCCAGCAGCAAAGTTAAAGGAAGTAAACAGAATTATAAAAAAACCATAGAATATCCTGAGCTGGAAGGGACTCACAAGGATCATCAAGTTCAACTTCTGGCCCTACACAGGACACCCCAAAAATCTCACCATGTGCCTGAAAGTGTTGTCCAAAGGCTTTTGGAGCTCTGATAGGCTTGGGGCTGTGACCACTTCCCTGGAAACCCTGTTCCAGTGCCCAGACACCCTCTGAGTGAAGACCCTTTTCCTAATATCCAGCCTAAACCTGCCTTGACACACCTTCATGCCATTCCCTCAGTTCCTATCACAGGTCAGCAAAGACAAAAGATCAATGCCTGTCCCTTTGCTTTCTTTTCTAACAGGATTGATGGCACTGCAGAGCACTTTGCCAGCTCTTGTGAGAGATAAAGCTTTCCAAGGATAGGATTAAACAAACTCATAGAAAACAGCACAGTGTTCACTGCAGAAGCAGTAAGGATACAGCACCTTCTTTAGGAGACTCCAAACTTCTGTGGGCTGGAAGCTGGTTGGATACAGGATAACTGCTTTCCCTTTCTAATACTTGTTTCCAAGCATTTATTACTGACTTGTCAGAGATGAGGTGCTGAGCTCCTGTTCTTATTAAAGATGATCACTCTTATGTATCTAATTTATATGACAAGCCCATGAATTCAAAGGAACTATTGCCTGCAAAATAAAAGGAAGATCTCAACAGCTTCTTCCTTCTAATCCCTTGCATAAAGCTGATTTCAGTTCAAAAAAGAAACAAAAATTAAAACAAGAAAAATTAAAAATGTTCAGCAGCATTTCCTCTGTGTTTTCTAGACATGAGAGGAATTTCACTTGACCTTCTCTTTTCTTCCTGATAGCAGAGACACCTCCTCTGAGCTGTGAACCCTTCTTTCTATGCTCTAGAGATGGAAAATACCGAACCGATTTATTTTTTCCCCACTTTTTTCATCTCATCTTTGACAGAGGGACATGGTCTCATCTTTGCTTATTTGAGGATAATGCCCAAAGCCACAGCCTCCCTGAGGAGCTGGCTCTGGTTCATCATGACCCTGCCATTTACACCCAGATTCCTACTCATTTGTAATGTGCAGGTGTCTAAGATGGGTGTAAATGAGTGTCAGGAGTAGACCAGCATCATGTCTGCTGTGCTTCCTACTGCCTGCTCTTCTCCAGAATGAAAAACTCAGCAGGCATTGCTCAGGGGGACTTCAGCTGCTCTTATCTTTTCCCTTTCCATCAGAGCGGGACAGTGCAAAAAGATCAACCCAAGTCCAGAAAGTGTGGCTGCAGCAGTGGAAGGGAAGATGGGAGCATCACATGCATTCTTTGAGAAGGAAAAAGCACAAGTGACCCATTCTCAGAGAGTAAAACAACCTCTGGCCCTCTCTCCTGATAGCCTGTTGATCTGAGTCATCAAATTCCCTTCTCCTGTAACTGCTGCTACCACTTTTCAGAGGGTGGAAAGCCCCACCAGCTCAGACCTACCAGTGCCACTTGGCAGCTGGGGTGATTTACAGCAGAGGACTTATCATCAGCAACCTGTCAAGGCAGGATCTCCAACTTCGTTTGAAACACTTCTGCTCTTTCACATGATTTACTGCTCAAGCACAAGATGGTCATTTTATATCTCTTCTCTTCCCTCTTTGCCCATGACAGACTGGATCCTGGTCACAATACCCTCCCAGAGCTCCAGTATCGGATGAGTGAGATAAAAGCCGCTCCCTTTTCCATGAGCCCTCCTGAGGTTCTGCTGGAAGACGACAGCGTAGCCAATTGCCGTGTCCATTTTGCTGGCACCTCCAGCATTTTATGTGGTGTCTGAATCTCAGCAGGCACCCTCACTCCTGCTAATGGCTCTGCAGACCAGCCAATCAACCGGTTATTTACGGCAGGCATGTCTCAAAAATGTCGGGTCAAGTTTTCCTACCCTGACGTATTTTCTTCAGACGAGCACATAAATCCTCTCCTGCCATTTGCAGGTTAAACCCTCCTGAGTGTGAAGCCAGTGGGTTAAAGTTTCCAGCAATAGTAGCAAACTGTATTTTAAAGGGTTGTTCTCCTGACTCTTAGGGGCTTGGGCACTTTGTCTGAGTCATGAATCAGTTCACACTGTAAGATTTATAGGCATTAAACTCTCTCTTTGGTGTCCTTTAGCTCCAGAGTTGGAACTCATAACCAAGGAAATTGAGACCTTTCCATTGCGCTGTTCCAGTGTTTTTCTCTTTAAGGTGCTCTTCTGGAAAGTCACAGTGACATCTTCATTAGGTGCTCTGATGTGAGATACTAGAAGGGGTACAGAAATCCTGCACTTACAGAGTCTGATCCTGCTGCTCCAAAACTCATAAGCTCATGAACAGGAGGATGAAGCACGTGTGTAAAGTGAACTCTGGATTTCATTATCAAGCCTCTAAAGACAGTAACACTCCTGTTACTTGGAGCTATGTAAATCTTGGTGCTATAACCATGTGAGTCAAAGTTTCCCAGTCTTGAAGATTTCAACACTCACCACCAAAGCACAACTATCTAAAGCAGCAGCTACTATGCATGAAGGGCATCTCAATCAGAAAGCATAGGGTAATTCATTGGCACACTCTGTGTAAGTGGATGAGACAGGATCACACCCGACTTTCTATTCAGGTTGTACTGGTATCTTTTCAACATATCTGCATGTTTGGAAGTGAAAAATGGCTGCTGTAAAATCAAGTAAGGAAATTAAAGTAAACCCAGTCTCTGAAGCCATGAGCACTGAGCTGTATTTCAGTGATTTGAAAAAGAAATTGCTTACAAAAGTAAACTAACCATTAATGATATAAAGTGGATTTTTCTTCTGGTCTCATCTTAGAAAATAAGCCTTTTCCCTGTCAGAACATAAGCAACCTTGGAACTGATAACATGCAAACACACCTTCAGCTTTCAACACTTCTAGAATTTGGAAATTATCATCTTACAAATCTAAGCTCTTCAAGTGGCCTTGCTCACATCACTTAAAATTAAATCTAATTCAACAAATTTGAACTGATCCACAAGATTTCATGTGGATGAAACAAAGGGTTCCCCTCTCTGTCTGTGGCTAGGAGGCTGTGCAGAAGAGGATGGGGTTCCTCATCTGCCTTTTCCCAGAGCTCCAAGAAGAAGCAACTGGACCTGCTGAATGCTAATGAGCCCATTATAAAGGTAAGGGCAAACATGACACATGAATCCAGCCCTGAACTTAATGTTTCTTCCTTTCAGCCTTTCATGGGAAAAACTTTCTCAGTGGTACGGCCCACACAACGTGACCTCTCTTGCTCTCGGACCTCATTGACTTTTCCAGCCCTTCCCAACCCTCCCAGGACCTTGTTCCCCAAGGTTTAAGTTCAAATCTTGACACCAAGTCTTCTAGTCCATATGGGACTATTTGGGTGACAACAGCACATGAGAACAGATGTAAGACCCCCGGAAGGGTCTTCCCCACCCTCTGCATGAAGCCTGCTCTTGAAAGGATCATCAACTCTGGGTTTTCTCTGGAGGAGAGGAGAAGGACTGACTTTTTGGAGCTAACTTAAAATGTACTGAAATTGTGTGGACTACCCAGTGCCACTTGATGGTTTTGCATACGCTCATTTAGGTCTGTATCTGGAAATGATGAAGGCCAACATCCTTCATGGCACTGATGATGACTTCTGCTGAAAAAAGGAACGATTTCCTCCCAAGATGACTCAATATCTGCAAGGGTTTGTGCCACTTCTCTGTTTACAAATGGAGACCACTTAAGCTCTGCAAATTTTTAAGGCATGGGCATTTGTGATCACAAACAGAAACTAATGAGAAGATATAAACACCAAAGTGTTAACCCCTGAGTGACCTTTTAAACAGCTGCACAGGGAATGTGAGGCTTAAAAAAATTCCTTTTGTGGCACTTCAGTGGGTGGTTTGATGAGTATTTTCAAAGATGAACAGGTCCTTGTTAGAGTCTGGCAATGCAAAATGCATGCAAGAAGCCCTTGATGAAAGTCAAAGAAGTCACCTGGAGAGGCTCTGGAAAACAAAGGTTCCTTGGCTGTGCTGTTGTGTTATTGGCTCCATGGCTGAGCTGGGAATGGCACTGTGTGTGGTGGAAGTTTTTAAAATGATTTTCATCAACATGACTAAATACTTATTACATGAGTCAGCCATACGGGCTTCATTAAACCAGTGAACTCCGAGGAGCCTCCTCATCTGTTTATGAAATCCATCTGGAATTACGGATGGCTCAGGAGGAGGATGAATGCAGCTCAGTGTGACAGAAGCCCATTCCCCTCCCAGGAGCCTGCCTGCACCAACACACACTGCACTCCTCGTCTCACACTCAGGGAAAAGGGCTTTTATTTTCCTTTCTTCACATTCCTGGGCAAAGAACCAAGGCCTGCCATGACTTTGACAGTGAGACTTTAAATATACCCTGTCGGGATGTGACACAAGCACCTTTTTCTGGTGGCAGGATATAACACAGCTTTAAAAAAAAAAAAAATAGATGCAAGCTTTTTCACTGGAGGGAAGTGCACCTTGAAAGGAAAGGCTTAATGAACTTTAACCAGCTTTCCAAGATCTTTATTAGTTGCCCCTTTATCAAATTAAATTCACACTGTGCTAGGCAGCTTAAGTACTGCAAGTTGATGTCATGTGCTAAGTGCCAAAGTAGGCTTTAATTGGCTGTTTAAATGAGAAAAGGGGACCTGCTGTGCAGCACATGCACGTACACACACATACAGCAAGGGGGGCTGACTGGACAGATCCTGGCTTGGGCTATCCCCCTGTGGAAATACCAAAACAAGGTACCAATTTTTTCTTGAACCAGCTGGAAAGGTTTTGCTCTGTATTGGACTGAGCCTCTTCTCTACCAGGCTAAATAACTGAAGGAAAAGTTGCATGAAGGTCCCTAAGCTCTGTCCCCAGGGCTGTAAGTGACACAAGGTGTTTTGTCCACAGCTGATGTGCTTCAAGGTAAGGTGGGATCAGATGCTTCTTCCAGAAATACTGTCCCATGGAGTTTTTCGGAGCTGGCGCTTGCTGAGCAGCATTCCCAAGGAATGCCTGCCAATTTACCTGGCAGGGTTTTAATAAAAATTTTTTTGTATTGGTCACAGCTCAGTTTCATCGATCATGAATTAGTCACAGATGTCAACAGGAGCAGCCAGAGCAGTAAAGGCCAGATGGAGACGAGCAGGTCACCTGTCCTACAAAAGGATTTTGATCTTAAAAATACATTATAGGGCAGCAGTGGTGACTGCAGAGTTAAGATTACAAAGAGCTCTGCTCCTAAAATGTGGGGTCCTTTACTTTCCCAGTGGGAATGTCCGGCCTCCCAGGAGGAGCAGTCAGTCACACATGGAGAAGTCCTGCTGGGATTGCTTGCGTGGGATCGTCCAAGGTGACCGCTTGCATGACTAACAGCTCTACCCCTTTGCGAGAGGAGTGAAAAATGAAGTGGCAGTGGTGTTTCGTACTCCTGCAGCCCAGACAGAACAAGGGTGAAAGTGCTGCTGGAACTTGCTAAATTTGAACAGTTGTTTTCTGTTAACACATGGCCTTAAAAAATGTGATTTGAGAAGCTTGTTAGAGAGTTAGTGTTAACATCCAGTCCCAGTGCAATTGGGCCCATCTGGGTGACAAGCCTCACAAGCATTCTGCTTTCCCCACCCAGCTGCATCCTCCTGTCCTACTCATCTTCCTCACGTCCCAGTGCCAACGCTTGGCCTTTGCTTGAGCTGCCATGGTGGCAAGCTCCAGTGCTGCCTGGAAACACCCTCCCTGCCCATCCAGACACGTGGGGCTGAGCAGCCATGGCACGGAGCCCTCAGCCTGCTTTCCACAAGATCTGGGATTGGGAAACTGCTTTGCTGCTCTCTGGGGCAGTGATGCTGACGGTGCCTGGGACCCTTTGCAGCAGCATCACAGCAGCCTCATGGACCACAAATCTCTTGCTCTTCCTCCTTTGTTAAGCACGCAAAAAACAATTTTCCACTGACAAAAAGCCTTGTGGCAGACCTGTCCTGCTCTCTTCCCCTTCCTCTTCTCCTTCCCATGCCTTCACTTCCAGCCCTTCTCTGGTTTCCTCCCCAGCCCCTCTGATGTCCCTCTCCCTGAGTCTGCCTTCTCCCTCTCTCTTTCCTACCCGCTTCCTCCATTAAGCCAGACACTTTGGGGAACTCCTGTCTCCTCTCTGCATCTTGCAGCTGATTTTATCTGTCCCCCGGGGATGGTTTTCATGAGGCAGCAGCCAGCGCGGAGGTGCGGAGGCTTCCGGCACTCGCACTAACCTGCATTCCAGCATTAAAGATAATGGATACAATGGAAAATCAATGGAGAATATGTAACTTTATCCCATTCATGGCTTCATATTGCATTACACCATGGCCTTCAGATACATAAAAGTGATATATGGCTGAACTTGGCAGGAGAAAAGAACACAGGAAAAAAATATATTTGGTAAGAATCACAGTCTAGGTATAACCTATACAGGAAATAGGACTGAGTCTCTTCTGTTTATCATGAAATTTTGGTTCATAATTATTTTCCAGTAAAGAAAATTATTTTCCAGTGCCAGAGTGTAAAAAATAAATCAAGGCTTTGTGCATGTTACAGATTTCCCTTGAGTGAAGTAAGACAGAGAAAGAAAATGACTGCTTGGCTTTCCAACCTCAGCCATATGCCAAATCTGTCAGAAATACTGCTTTTTTATATTATATCACTGGAGGAAATGATTGCTTCTGTTATCTGCCCTTTGGTCAGGAGTATATTCTGCACCTTGGCTAACATGCCTTTGTGGTGCAGCCACCTGCACTTTTTCCAGGAGTTCATCTAATTACAGGGTAGATGAGTCAGGCTGCATTTCCTATGGGCTGTCTTCAAACATAGGAAGTTATTAATACTGATTAGCTGAAAAAGTCCAGGTCTTCTCCACGACGTTTCCTGGCTAATATTAGACACACCTTTTGTACTTTAAGGTGTGATGGCTGATAAGAACCAGTAGTACGGCAGCCGGGGTTTTACAGCAGTGGGTGCAGCACGGGACAGGCTGTCCCAAGAGGGTTTTTTTCTTACACCTTTGAATGAATTCAAGAAGACAGGTTTGGGATGTGAAAATAAAAACAGTGGGCACAGCTTGGGATGTGTGAGTCCCTTAGGAAATGATGAGGGAGTGGCACGGCGCTGCCTCGTCCTGGTACCTGGCAGCAAAGGGAGTTATTGGGAAATTTTCCCTTCACTAGAAAGAAATATCTCCCCAAAGGAGAGCTCAAAGTTCCTAGGAGATGTTGTTGTAAGTTTTGGAAGAAGATTAAAAGAAACATGGCAATTTATTGAGAATTAAGCAGCTGTAGCAGAGATCTAACAACAGGCAGAGCCCAGACCTGCTGGGGTGGGAATCCCTGCACGACCCCTGGGATAACCAGGATTTGGAGACAGAGAGGAGGCCATAATAAATGGCCTCACTGAATAAAGTGAGGCTGCAAGGTCTATTTTCAGGTCTCCATCAATCTGCAAATCCCTGCTGGGCTGTTTGCTGACCCCTCTTTCACCCCTCTCCTGTCTCCTCTGTGCAGACTACAGGGCCAGGAGCTGTTGGTAGAGTCCCAGCTTCACACTGGGGTTGTGAGGGCTCCCCAGGACTCCCAGACTAACCTGAACTATGTGACTTGTCAACATTCTGAGTGAAGACTCAGAAAAGTGGATGTCCTATGGCTCAGTGGACGGAGGGACAGGACCACGGTGCTGTTGTTAACTCAGCTCCTGTCTGTCCCTTGGATAGGGATTGTCTCCATCTGCCTGAGCAGTGACTGGCTCAGAGACATCTGGCCTAGCTCTGACAAGGCAGCAAAGGGGTGGAAATATCAAGGTAGCTCAGCTGGGCCCATTGGTGACAACTGAGACTTCACTGGTGTCACATGGAATCTTTCCAGATGATAAACCAAAAGGCAGAAAGAGGGACAGATGGACAGAATTATGGACATTTATCCAAGTTGTGCAAAGGGGAATGTGGAACACAGCCCGAAAATTCTTGAGATAGAAGTGATTATACTTTACAAAATAAGTAAAATAATAAAGTCCCAGCAACCAGTCCCAGGGTTGGGAGCCAGAAGGACAAAGATTAAGTGCTTCAAACATTCACAAACCAAGTCTTGTATCACAGATGTCTTGCTGTTTTATCTCTTGATTTATTTTGCTTTTGAAGCCACAGAAAAATGGTACGTGATGGTTTTTCCTTTTCAGTTCTCACTACTGAGTTACAAAGCTTGCCAAATGTGGAGAACTTCACAGAAACCAAGAAGAAAAAGCTTCCTGGCTGGCTGGATTTTCCATTGCTTTCTCAGCTGTACCACGGTGGCTTCTTTAATTTATTCTGCAACCAGAGGGGACAACTGGGCACAGCATGGACGTGTGGGATAGGATAGCGTGGCTGGCATACAGCAACACAGCTGTTCTGGAATATAAGCAAAATGGATTTTAGGTGAAAGGACTGGGTTCTCCTTGCTCCCTGGAATGTCTTTGCTGAGGGCCATAGCACTGCATGGGCACAACCTGGTGAAAGGGGGAAAAGCAGGTGGCAAAAAAACTTTCTTCCCAATGTCCCTCAGTTTTATATTCTTTGTTGGAGTTCATCATACCGACAGGAAATTATTCTTCCTTTCTCCCTCACTTTCCTGGTTTAAATTTCAGCATCTCCTATGTAACACAGCTAGTTGAGGCAAAACTATTTTACAGTATAAAGTCGGTATTTCTCCAAATAATTAAACTGTTATTTCTAACATTATGCTCTGTAAAAAAGGATAAATATTATTCTCATTTTGCAGGTGCAAAAATCAAGACACTTTGGCAATGGTGTTTTGAGGGAATTATGTTGAAATTGCAGCATTGAATTAATGTAACTCATCCCTCTTCTTTCCTGTAGATTAGAGTTCATGCAGTCATGTCCTACAAATACCTGGCAGCAAGTGTATGTGACATATAAAAAAACTGCTCTTGCCTCAAACTTTGAGTCAGTCTAAATGTATCCCTAGTTTTACTATATTCAGTCTAAAAGCCCAGAAACCGAATCACATGCAGAAACTTTGGGAAGAAAAATGCCAGAAATGGGGTTTCTGCTGTTGGAGGCTGCTGCCTGGACTTAACCTGAGCTTTGCATGTCTCAGTTGCAGATGAGATGGAAAATCTGAGCTGCTTTGGCCAGAAGCTTATCCTGGATTTGGATTTTCTTTTTTTCTTTTTTTGTTTTTCCCCCCCCCTTAAACACTATGTGCAATTACTGCATTACTTTGCAATACAGAAAAGCAAGACTTGGAGCTGGACTTCAATGATCCTGGTGGTTCCCTTCCAACTCAGGGTATTCTATGATTCCATGAAGATACTCCCATTTCTGATTGCTGGAAGTGAGATGAGTCTGATTTATAAAGTGAAATTACATGCACAGAAGTAGGCAAGAAGGGGGGGGGGAGGGGAATCAGTGAGAAGCTACTTCTAGGGAGTCATTAAAAAACAGAGGAGAGGATTTATTCCTTATGAATTCTTTTTGCCCTTGAACATTTTAGTCCCAAAACAAATCCAGAAACTGTTGTGAGTTTATGACTTGTATCTTGAAAGTTTACATATTACAACAGACTGAGATGACATTTAGGCATCTTAAGCCACATTCACTAAGTTATGGTTCACAGGGAAAAATATGGTGCCTAGTGGGAATGTTGTGCTGTTGAGTGGTAGCATGCATTATTAGAGACGGCAAGGGTCTATGTGGCCTTTGTACTTGAAATAAGAAATTGTAAGCAACTTGGAGCTTATGGGCTGGGCACTTCTTTGTTTGCTTGCTTTTATATCGCTTGGGTTTCTGTGTGTGTGCATATTTTTGCTAAGGCAAAAAATAGAGCCTCTTTTATTGCAACATTTCACAGAATTTTCCAGCTTAAATGAGCCAGTTTCCAAATCAAAAGGATAAATCCTGATGAAAGTTGGCTTCTAAATGTGAAATTGTTCATTGTCCACATTCCATTTGCTTTTAAAGGAAAAAAAAACTATTTCCATAATGAAGAGAACTAATATTTTATGGAGATTGTAGCCATTCTCTAACAGATGGTAAAAAATTGTGTCAAACTGAGGAGGGTAGTTTTTTTCACCACTTTTCCACCACTTCTGGTTGCCTTATTCTGCTTGCAGAATGCAATCAAAGACCTCTAATGAGTAGGATGGAAACACTGGAATGAAAAATAACTTTGACTCCCAAACCTCTGCTCATCTTTGAGGAGCTGCCAGGTCTTGTGTTACTGGTGACTTTGTGAATGTGAGTGACATGTTGCCAGTCATCTGGATGCAGAACCACTACTTGCACATCAGTGGCCCTTGTGGGCACAGCTAGCTCCCAGCTCCAGCTGCCCAGGGTGGCTTTTCCAGTGGCCACACCACAGCCACGGGACCTGTTTTGTCTTATGGATCCAGCACCATAATCCTGCTGGGGGCCACTGGAGTTTGGGCTCCCCAGCAAAGAGCAGGGTGGTGACCCTGTGCTGCTGGGGAGGACGAGGTTGTGCCACCAACAAATCTGTGGTCAAAGGTGTCCTAGGAGGAGAAATACTCCCAGTCCACACTATCCCTATTAGAACACCTTTCCATGTGAGGATTAATTCCTTTTTCCCCTCCTGTTTGGGTTTAAACAGCCTCCATTTGACTAAAGCTTATGTTGTGTTTGCCTAACACAGAACTGGACCCTACCCCACGCAAGCTCCACCCTTTCACCTGAAGAGACAACGAGGGGCAAACCAACCCAGCTCTGCCTTCTGGGGATTGTTTTAATGATTAAATGTCTCCACCTAAACACCTGGGCAGAGCTCCTCACATAGGTTTGCTTGGCTTGCTTGTCTAGTCCCTGCTTTCTCAGTATGTTTTTTCTATATTGGAGAGCCATCTAATATGCTATTGCTTCATCTGCTCACACATTTTACATATGTGACAAAGGTGCATCATTGACTTCTTTATAGTGGGGTTTTGTGGGTTCTTTTATTTCTGAAAGCCAAACTCAAACTTTGAGTCAAAACTCAGTCTTAGCTCAGCTCATGCTGCATTATGGGAACTAACATATCCTATGAAGCACTGTGGATCTTCTGGATAATCTAAGCTCACCTTTCTGCTACGTTTTTGACCTTGTGTGGAAGGAAATGTGGTGGTTGCTGGTCCTCCCCTCCTCTTGCTACAGCCAGATGTGCTTTTCCCATTATGTCTTTTCTCCATGCAATAAGTTTGGCACAAATAGTGGCAGCTGGAATAGAGGATGAGAGACTGCCCTGTACACTTACTTCTCAACATAGACTACATCCATCTCTTCTAACAGTCCTCCTGCTGTCAGGACTCACTAGCAGAAGGTGAGTGAAGCGGTTAGTTATTTAGTCTAAAAACAGATGGATGTAACCTGCAAAAGCCTAAAAATACAGTCTAAAAAAAGACTGATGTCTTTTCTTATATTCCTCCAGTTATAGACTGCTTGCTGATGAAGAAGATGATGATGCAGCAAATTAATTCCTGATTCTGCAATTGCTTTTGGGAAGCTGAAAAATTTCCTGACTAAGGTGAGAGAAGGGTCACAGAGGAGAGTGAAGTCAGCCTTCTTCATGTGGGAGCTGGGCCAGCTAGAAAATTTGGCTGAACCAAGACTTTTGTAGCACTTTTCTGTACCCTTAAGTAACTCACAGAAGTGTGAATGAGGGAGGGTTTTTTTCTTCTCAAATAGTGCAAAATTGCACTGGGAGGGGAAGGCTCCCCAAAGGTCTTTCTGGTTACTCAACATTATAGACTAAAAGGCTGACTGGGAAGGATGAACACAGATGGGTTTGTAACCATGGACCTGAGCAGCCCAGCTTTGATGCTGCTGCAAGATTTACTGTCAGATTGAGGCAGGGAAGAAAAAAGAACTATCTAGACTTTGCACAAGTCCTTGTTATATAATTTGGCACCAGCCACTAACCTAAGCTGGTCTGGGAAGAGTTAAAATCTGAAGTGGAGGGAAGGGAGACACCCTACATGAAAAGGTGGAGAAGCAGATTAAATGTGTGTTCCTGACACAATGAGGCCTTCCAGGATGAATTTGCAATGGATCTAGTGGATTTTGACATTCAGTATCAGCAAAAGAAAAAAAAGCCTTAAACAGTGTTAAAAATTGAATCTCCAGGGTTAGAGCCCAAAGGCTGATTAGCCAAAGTACCAAAGGAGTTACTGATCACTCTGAATTTCATGAGACTGGAGTGAGGAAAGATATTTGCACCAGTCTGATGGAAATTCCCTTTTGTGGCTCAGGGTTGGGGGGAACAGGTACAAGCACTTCATTTGCTGTGCTCGACTGCTTTTGCCTCCAGGGACAGAAAGAACCACAACAACTTCCTCCCGTGTCTCCAAGAGAAGACAAGTGCAGCATGGTTGACAGCGGCTCAGAAGTTCAGGGAATATGGGCTTTTGTGGATCAACTATGGATTCCTCCTCATCTGCTAAACCTTTCTGATAAATAGCAGGATATTATAAAACAAGGAATGACTGGAAAACCTGGCTTTCAGAGATGTGTGTGGGAAGGGACAAAAGGCTGAAGAAAAAGCAAAATTGCCCTTAGACTAGTGCCAGCACAGGGCAGTACCAGTTTAAGACAATTTCTGAAAAAGAAAGATCTGTTTTCCAGATCTCAGGGAGACACAGGTGTCAAAACTGATCCAAGTACTCACAGAAACAGGCTCATTAAGCAATCACTCCTCCACTTACTAGGAATGGAAGGAGAAGAGCCTTTATGTACTACTGGGAAAATGGATTAACTAAGCATAATTAAACCTGCAGTCATATAATCATAGAATGATTTGGGTTGGAAGGGACTTTAAAGGTCATCTAGTTCCAGCCTCCTTGCCATGGGCAGGGACACCTTGGATAAAGGTCAGTCAAGCCTTGACCTGCGTCCAGTTCTTAGTATAAGATGACAGCACCAGTTTGTGAGTGAATGCTAGAAAGTTAAATTCGATCATTTCAAAAGAAGGCTATTGCTGGCTTAAGGAGATGGCATTCAGAATGGGTGGAAAGAATGGATTCAGATGGGCTTTTCTTATTAGATCTGGAAAAATAGTGGTGGATACAAAAGGCAGGAAGATAAAAGCCCTGTCCTTAGAGCAAGACAAGGCTTGTACTCATTTAAAGAGATGGATTTCAGCTTGAAAATGCACCATCTACTAATAAGAAGGCTCTGTGTGGTACATGTCATTTGTCCAGTGTGTTGTATCCAGCCAATATCCTGACACATGTCAAAGTCTTTGAAGGGGAACTCATAAACAGTTTATAAGTGGTTTGTGATAAGCTCAAGGCAGCCCATCTGAAACAAAAAGAAATGTGAGGAGACCTGAAAAGAAATAATTTACCTTTCACACATTGTGGGGGAGAACACCAGGGATGGAAGAGAGCTACTCAAGGCATAACCACAGCATGGAAACAACTGGGTAAAAAATGCCCAAGAATGAAATTAGATTAGAAACTGGAAGGAATTCTGTCCTGGATATGTTTTTATAGGAGAAGTGAGAGTTTATGAAAGAGACAGCAGATTCCAAAGAAAGAATAAATATTCCTCAGGGACTCTGAAAAGACAGATGGAACAAAAACAAGCAGGAAGATTAAAAATCCCCCAGGAGTTTTGTATAGCAGAGCTCAGACCAGGCTCATTGTATGAAAACATCATGATAAAAAGTGATGGCTCCTGATTAAGGTTATGCCATTTGTAACCTGTCCACAGTCCCTTTCTCTGCTTGGTGTGGACCCAGCAAGAGGCAGAAGATGGGAAAGGCATGCTGTTCCTCTGGAAAATAGCTTTCCAAAGAGTGTGTTTGGTCTTAGGTTAGTGATGATCTCACTGCTGTCTTCCCTTCCCCAGTGTAACAGCTCCTTTATTTAGTGGCAGCCAAAAAAACCCCCCAAAACCCCAAAGCAGAACATAGAGGAAATGGTTAAAAACCAAGTTGTGAGTCTGCAGGGATATCGAGACGTTCCAAGGACTTTTCTATTTCCTATATGAAAGAGGTTGATGCTGTTTGATAGAGCAGAGTGGGCAAGAACAGTGAGGGATAAAGCAAACATAAGGCACATCCTGAAAAAGAACAAGGAACAAAAGGTTTGGTGCAGCGTGGTGGTGAGCAAAGAAACAGCCTCCTGCTGTTTGATCTAATCATGGCCTGGCACAAGGGGATCAGTTTGCATTTCCTAAAAATAAACAGAATGGCAGTGAAGTGGCATCTGACTACAGCTCAGCATATGTATCCTCCTTGTGGAAACACTCTGAAACCATCCGGGTCAAGGGAGGTGACAAGACACCCACATGTACACACACTGGCACTTACAGCTCTCCAGATGTTTATTATAAAAAAAATTATATGCTACAGAATTGTCTTGTAACTGCACCAAAAGTAAAACCCTTTTTTTTGTTTTCTGCTCCTCTCCAAAGAACTTGAAAATCCATCCTCGCTTTTGTGCATAAGGTGCCCCTTACATCACAAAAAGGACGCTGAAATAATGGTTTCTTTCATGGTACAATAGGTTCCCAGTTTTAAAGCAGGAACATGAATTTCAGATATGCCCAACAGCCTGGAATTCCTTTGGTTTCAATATTCTTGCTCACTTGTTCTTTGAACAGTCTTTTCTTTTGATCCTTTTCTGTACCTCTTTGTTGCATTCCAGCTTTTAACACCAGAGGACAACTTCTGGGTAAAAAGTGAATTCTGAAGTAGTCTCAGAATACTTTGAATTTCTTTACCCTAAAATTCACAGAGGGAGGGGTGGGGTGGGGGGCATGGAGAGGGGAATTCGTGTCCTCAATTCATGCCTGGTTTAAGGGAATTTTCTGGAATATGAATGAGAACTCCCCAAGAAGTATTTTTCCACACTGTCCCAGAAGTTTGGCTTTGAGCATGTGAGGGAAGCCTCTAGTTTCTTGGTAAATTTGGGATCAACCTATAATGAGTCTTGACCAACGTGTTTCTGGGGTGTAGAAAGGATTATACTTGTTTCTTGGAATAAACTCCAAGCACTGCATATGCAACATTAAGAAATGTGTGCTAAAATTTTATCACAGACTTGTATCTGATTTTAGAAACCAATAGAGCATGTGGTATAAACTAGTAACCCTATTTCACAGCATAATCCTTAATGTCAGAGCAAGAATAGCAATGTAGCTTTTTTAATATGTTCCCAGAAATCAGATTTTACTGATAATCCAATCGTCCAGCGCTCATTAATATAAATTACTGCTTCACTTTAGAAACCACAGTGACTCGTGGTTTATACATTTTAAGAATTGCACTTAAAGAGCTGTTAAAGAGCTGTAAACCTTAATGCAGTCACAATAGCCCTCAAGTCAGCGGACTGGAGAAGAACTGGAGCACATTTCATGAGAGTTTGTCACTAACTAAACCCCCAGAATATCTTAAAACATCAGAGGGCAGTTGTTCAGGAGGGTGTGACTCCTGCTGCCGGCCTGGCCAGCCTAAGGAGAGAATGTGTGCTTTGGTTTGGTTTTTAAATGCCTGCCAGCTTTAGCTGCCGAAAGCTCTTCTAGTCTCCAAGGAAGTTCTCTACTTATTTTTAAAGCTGACACGGAGCAAGCTGCTAAAATGAAGAGTTAAACTTTTTCCATGACATCAAACTTTTTCCTCCTCTTTCAAAGCAACCCTAAACAGATAACTGTGGATTCAAAAGTGGTATCTGGATTTTTTTTTCAGCATCCCAGAGCTGCAGCTCAGATGAGAGTGGGGTCAGATGCAGGCTTCCCATGGTTTTTCCTAGGTCAGCACCTAAGGGCTCAGACCACCTGCACAGCACCTGCAGGCAAGTTATTCAAGGTAATTAGCCTGAAGACCTCCACTCGCTGTCAGCTTCCTCCCTCATTCATATCAAATACTGAGCTGTCACAGAGAGCCTGTGACAAGCATTCTTTCCGAATGTGAGGGCCTCTTGTTTTCTCCCACACTTCAGCTGTTGCTGCTTTCAGGATGGACCGAAGGCTTAGGGATACCCCCAGCAGCTGCAAATGGTGTATCTCAGGTAACACCAAAGTGAAGATATTTCGAAAACACCCTTGATTTTTACTGTGACCTGCTGGACAACCCTTCATTTTGGGCTGCTCCCTCCTCCATTCACACTCATGGGACATGAGTGCCTTGCAGTGGAGGCAGAGAGAGCAGAGTGCTTCCTTGAATGGGGTCAGCAAAGATGTGGCTGAAATCCTGCGTCCTTCCCTGTGGCAGGTTTGCCTCCATTTGAACTCTCTCTCAAACTCTGGCCTGGGGAGCTCTCACAAGGTTTAAATCTGAGATTAGCTCAGTTGCTTGGAGCCTGGTGCTAATAATGGCAAGTTTGTGGGTTCAAGCCTTGGATGGGCCATTCAGTGAAGAGTTGGACTGTGA
Source organism: Serilophus lunatus (assembly GCA_013399895.1). Taxonomy (NCBI): domain Eukaryota; kingdom Metazoa; phylum Chordata; class Aves; order Passeriformes; family Eurylaimidae; genus Serilophus; species Serilophus lunatus. The sequence continues at coordinate 281,996 of VXBA01006006.1, forward strand.
AGATCCTTGTTGGGTCCCTTCCAACTCAGACTGTTCTGTGAAATCTCATATTCTGTAAGAGTTGTCTCAGAGGGTGTGGGAGAACACGAGACCACAGGGTTGACAGAACACAAACTGCACAGTCCCCTGGCTGTGCCAGTGGACAACTTTTTAACCCTTACACATGCACTGTGTGATACAACCTGAGGTCAGGGGCATCCCTGTGGCCATCTGATCCAACCAAGGAGATGACCCTCTTGTGAGACCTGGGCTGGCTCAGATGGTGCTTGGTCTGTGTCAGTCCATATGACAGGGATTGCCCCTTGGTGCGAGTCCTGCTATGGACTGGGGCAAGGATACTGTGTTCTGGGCCTTAGTATTCCAGAGGTGATGAGCACAAAGGCCAACAGTCCCCATGGTGTGGCCTTGTAGCTGCTGGGAAGAATTGCTTCCTGAGATGTGAGAATGGTGAGGATATGCTGGCTCAGGATGTCAGGATCTTCACACAGAGAAGCCAGGAGATGTTCTAGTGTGCTTTTGGAAGTAGTTTGGGAATATCAGGTGTCCCCATTTTCCTATTTTTCTGACTTTGCAGCTTGTATCTAGCCATCACACCTTTGGGAAGGGAAGGCATGCTAAGGCAGCTTCCTGTAAGGAAGCAGAACTCTGGGGTTTTTCTGCAGTGGCATCATATGATGCTTTTTCTTTTTTACAAGAAAAAGAAATGTTTAGAAACAAGCCAAAGCAATGGATTTTGGATCAGGATACAGAATTTTTTTTTAAATATCCTTATGTTGGTAAGTGCTTGCCCTAGAACAACAGTTGGACTGTGTTCAGCTTTCTAAAATAACCATGCCCAAAATCCAGAATCTGGCCCCACCCTTCAGGCTCAGGCCTCTTTCTTCAGCAAAAGTGGAAATAGAAATGAAATCTCACTTTATCTTGAATTTTCACTTCAGAACACTTTTCATTTTTTAATTTTACTTCCTTAATAATTTGCGGCTGCTACAAAATGAGTCTTTTGACCTCTCTTGCCCTCTCAATCAGCAGTTTTCCAAGCCTTGTCCTTCTGGGGTTAAGGAAAGGAGGCCTAAAAGAAACTGTCACTAATTAACTGTGACAGCTGAAATCCTTGAAATTGCTATTGAACTTGGAACCTTTTTTGCTATTGTTCTTTGCTCCTCTGCTGGAGTCTTGCGTGATGGTGGTTTGGATAGAAACATTTTTGGGAAGGTCCTTGGAAAAACAATGGGAAAAAGCCCTTTCAATCAACCCTGTGAAAGCCAGCAGTGGCAGGACTGACCAGAACATACAGATTTAATTTCATGCATCCGGAATTGAAGGGGAGCTTTCCCCCAGGTTGATGGCAAAAGTCCACTTGTCCATCAGTGCTCAGGGACAGGGGGACTGAAATCTTTCCAGGCATAAAGACTAGCTGATGGTGTAGTACATCCTCTCCAGGTGACAACTGTGGGTTGAAAATAAATTTTGGAAAACCATGCTATTGTTTTCAGCCTACCAGTCAACTGATGCTTCTGGTTGTGAAAGCATCACTTGCTACAGCATGTCTTGAGATACTTCTCAAAGTATCAAAAATATCCTGAGATACTTTTCCACAATCCTTTCTAGCACTTGTAGTGAGCACAACAGGTTTACAAAAAGGCTGCAGAACTCAGCCTGAGCACTGAAATCTTCTGCTGAATATTTACCTGTAACTGCTCTGAAGATGGCACAGAGAAAGAGAAGACAAAAGAGTCAAAACTGTATTTTCTCTGGTTCTTGGTCACTGGTGAGCAATACTAATCTGATTGTGTGTTTGTTCTCCAACTGCATGCAGTAGGGCAGCTTGCAAAACCACTTTGCCACAGTATTTCAGCTTTGCTAAGGGATACAGCTTGTTATCCCTCGACAGACACTCTGTCTTTGTGGAATATTTTTGAGTGAAGGGGACTTTTGGACTTGGCTCAATATTTTTCTTCTGGGCAATTATGGTTTTCTGGCCTTTCCAAAAAGGAATACCATATCCATGTGTGTACTTATGTCACCCAATCCTTGTTTTAATTAAGATGATCACCAGATTCATATGAATCCAAGCAGAAATGTGGGACAATGTCCACAAGATGCCCTCTGGCTTTTGTAGGATTGTTTTCTGTTACCACAGTTCTCAGGAACCAAGCAGGATGTACCTGCCAAGAGTGTTTTATGCTGCTGAAAACACTTCTTTTTGGGCAACCTCAAAATGCTCCTGCTGGGAACCTTGAAGGCTGCTGTGCTCTAGAGGAATGATCCCCAGACTTTCCTTGCTGCTGCACAGTGCCATATCCTGTTACCTATCAAGCAGCAGTTTCCAGCTTAAATATATGCCCAGGTATGGGATAGATAGAAATGACTAATATTCCTCAGTGTTCAGTCCTGTATTAGACACTGTAAAAGGCACAGCTCAGCTATGGAGAGCTCTGGAGTCTCAAATGACCCTGGATGAACCTTGTCATAAAATAATAATAAAAACAATACAGGAATATGAATCCCGTAAATCACTGACCTCTTCTGAAAGTAAACTGGATCTCCTTTAACATTTTTAAGATTCATTTAACGCTGTCTTTATGACCAGCTTGTATGTCATAATGGTATGGTCAGGTCTTCAGCTGATACAAATCCCAGAGGCTCCACTAAAACTGTCGTTCCACTTTTGATTTACAGTTGCCTGAATGAGACAGTCCCTGTGCTATTTCTATTCAGATAAGGAACTCGTGAAAGTTGTTATCAGAGCATATAACACTCTAATTTTTCTGACTTTGGAGACAGATTAGAAAGCAGATTTTTGGAAGCCTCTTGAATTGGACTGACACTCTTTGAATTTTAAATATCTTTTGATTTGCAACTCTGATTCAGCTTGCAAATTTGTCAGGCCCTTAATGTTATTTCAGCATGCCTGGATAGCTGATTTTATTTGCTTGCTTGTGATTAAAACTCATGGAAGCAGACCACAACTTCATGCTGTGTTTCCATATAGCAGAGTAATTGCAGAACAGGCTTTGAAAATATATTTGCAATGTTCTTTCTCACTCAGGTTTTTACTAGGAGATATGCCCACTCTTTTGCATGTACACTTAATTTCCATGTGTTTAGAGCTTTCAGGGGGGTTGATTATTCTTTAAAGTCTGGCAAGAGCACTTATGAAAATATCACTTCTACTCTTAGAGACTAAAAAATAATTTATTTCTTGCCATTTACTAACTTACACTTAGCTTGATATCCCTATCTTGTATTTGATATGGACATATCTGTAACTGACAAATTAAATTTCATGGTAAACCTAACAAAAGCATTTCTGGCAGTTTACAGCTCTGGTTTTGATCATGTGTATGAACATCAGAGAAGAAGCAAGAGTGGGCAAGGCAGAAAACAGAGAAGGAACCAAAGGACCTGAGCTGCTCCCAGAGGTGTGCTTGGAGCCCAGCCTTGAGAGAGTAACAGAGAGAGGGAGAAATAACATGGGTGAGCAGTTGTTTGCAATAGGACCAGGTGTTTGTTATTTGATTCCTGCTCTGTACAGAGAAACTAGATTTGGTTCATAAAGAGGATTTGATTATGGAGTTAAAAAAATAAAAATGAAGTGAAGTTCTTCTCTTCATGGAAACAGCTAGTGAGAGCCCCAGAATGCCACTGAACTGCAGGAAGACAGCACTGCAAGGATCAGCCATAGGACCTCAGCAGCAGAGAGCAATAGTGAAATTAGCAGTGACTTCACTCCTGTCCTCTTGGACCTCTTTTGTAAAAGCAGAATGGCTGAGGGGAGGCTGAGGAAAACCAGCCTCTTCCCTCTGTGCACAGCTTCTGCTTGGAGCATCACAGAGCACCAACCTGAATCAGGAGGTGAGCCAGCAGCTGCTGAGCCTGCTGAGGTGTTGCAGACTCCTTCATGCCTGGCCAGGATCACTCAGGACATGTGTCCTGCCACCAAACCAGGCAGGTTATAAATCCTTGCACAGACTGGATATCAAACTGTCTGACCCCATGGAAAAGGAGCATCAGCCTTTGGTCCAGGGTTGTTGATAATGGCTAGAAATGTTCATTTTAGAAAATGAGGTAAGTGTAATGTTACTAGAAGGTGGAAAGCTTCCAAGCCTGATCCTGCTTCATGCCCCTGCTGCTCTTGGGCTTGAGACCAGATTCTAGGGGCAAGATTTAGCCTGCAGCAAATATTTACTGTGACATTGTAGTCACTCAGGGGAAAGGAGGGTTTATGATGGAAATGATGATGGAGTATCAAGCGCTGCAGTGCTTTGTGAGCAGCACAGCTATAACAACAACCCCTAAAACAGGAAATAGGAAAAAGGTCTTCTCCATCCAGATGGGGAGACAGGCTATATATCCCTACTGTATGTAACACCAGAGACTTTCCAATCCTGCTCCAAATCTTTTAATCCCTTCAGTCCTTAACGGTTCAAAATTACATCATCATTTCCTTCATTTCAGACAGAGCTTTACCCCTTCTGCTTCTTAGCTGCAGTGCAGCCTAATAAGACTCATACTTCTTCATCTTAAATGGAAAAACGTATGTCAAAGCAAAACAAAGCACAGTTTCTAGATCTCCACAGGGGGTGTGGGAGGTGTCTCATAAATCTGTGTGTGATTAAAGGCAGCTGCAGATTGACATGGGCAGTTTGAGATTGTCAGTCCTTTGTGTGATGGATGCCTATGGGAACAAGCCAGCAGTGGCAAGCTCAAGACAATGAATTTCCTGCACTTCCTAATCTTATTGCCAAGGACTGGAAACTACATGCCTAATCAGCCCTGGATTGGTAAAGGCTAGGGCCTTTAGCTAAACTAGCTAGCTCAAGCACTGCTAGTTTTCAGCCTGGCCATTTATTCTCAAATCTTTCAATCTCTTGTTTCAACAGCAGTGAATGTAGAGAAGTACAATGAATTCCATTCTGGTAACCTGAGAATATCAGCTAATGGAAAAAACAAAAAGTGCTCTGCAACTATATTAAATTTTCAGGGATTTTTCCCTCTCGCCCCCAACTGGCTGATGTTAACATTTTTCTAATGTCCTTGAGATTACAGCAAACAGCTTGGAGGGGGGAAAACCTCAAGAGACTCCACAAACAGCTTGAACCACATCCTCATCTGGCACAAACTGATGCAGTGCTCCTTTTCATACCAGCCGAGAAACCAGGGTACTGCTGCTTTATTTCAGCTTCACAACACAGTTGCCATCATAAAAGTAAGATATTTAGATGAGTTTTGCTCCAAATGACATCATAAATTGGTGGGGAGCATGAAGTGTGTTGGCAGAGCTCAGTGGGGTGCCTTGCAGAGCCCATTTGGCACCAGCAGCCAGACACCAGGATCCATGGAGAGGCATCCAAGGACACAGTCTTGCATTTTGTCTCCTGTTTTTATGAACATCAAACAATGTGTAGAAATGGAGCAGCATGGTGGCATTTCTGATTATTTAGCATGTTTCATTGTAAAAATGGAGTGATGTAAGCGTCATATCACTGTCTGTGAAGGCCTACCCATGCTGTTATCTCTAGGCAAGCAGCTCCCCAGTGATGTTAGAGACAAGTAACAGGTACAGGAGGAAAGGAAAAAGATGTAGACAGAAATGATCATGTTAGACCTCCAGGGTCAGCCCAGCTCTGATGTTCAGATGTTCAAGTTTTGGCTTATACATGAGCAGTTCAGGTATTTTAGTCCCCTGTGGACATTAGAGCAGCTGAAAATTAGGATAAAATGCAAGTTCTCCCTAATGAGCAGTGAATGTCACGGCTGAAAGCTGTCTCAGGACATCATCTTACACCCCTGATGAAGAAATCTTCCATCTGGGCAGATTTGACCAGCTCTTGGCAACTTGGAGCCTTCACTGCAGCATAAATAAAAGAACATCTGGCTTATACCTATCTTTAGATTTCCATGCCTTAGGGAAAGTCATAGTACTCTATACCTTCTACAGGACGATTCCATATCAAAGATATCTTAATAGAGGAATGATTTCTTTGGCCTTTATCAACATTGTAGAATAGAATAGAATAGAATAGAATAGAATAGAATAGAATAGAATAGAATAGAATAGAATAGAATAGAATAGAATAGAATAGAATAGAATAGAATAGAATAGAATAGAATAGAATAGAATAGATTTCAGTTGAAAGGTACCTACAATGATTGTCTGGTCCAACTCCCTGACCACTTCAGGGCTGACCAAAGTTATAGTATACTGTTAAGGGCATTGTCTAAATGCCTCTAAAACACTAACAGATTTGGGGCATCAGCCACTACTCTAGGAAGTTTGTTCCATTGTCTGACCACCCTCTTGGTAAAGAAATGCTTCTTAATATCCAGTCTAAACCTCTCCTGGCACAGCTTTGGACCATTTCCATGTGTCCTGTCACTGGATAGCAGGGAGATTAATCAATATTTATTATAGAATGAATCATAGAATGGTTTGGGTTGGAAAAGACCTGAAAAATCATCTCATTCCAATCCCACTGCCATGGGCAAGGACACCTTCCACAAGACCAGGTTGCTACAAACCCCATCCAACCTGGCCTTGAACACTTCCAGGGCGTCCCCAGTTTCACTGGGCATCCTGTGTCAGTGCCTCACTACCCTCTGAGCACAGAGTTTCTTTCTAACATCCAATCTATATCTCTCCTGTTTTTACTGAAAACTATTTCTCCTTGTCCTATCACTATCTGCCTGTGTAAAAAGTCACATTTTGTCAAATGCTTTTTTTCAGTTTTCCTCCTCCATTTCAGGGAAGCAGTAAAGCTCAGGTTGATATTAGAACACACTAAATTACATGGGAAAAGCCACAAAGCAAAGGTAATTCAGTTAGTTTTGTTTTTTTCCTGACAGCTCATGAGGATACATATGCAGCCACAAATGGGATGTAGGAAACAAGGAGTTTATCAAGCTAGAAGTTGCATAGACTGCTCGATAGAAGTACCTGAGAACAAGCTGATTTGATAATTAGGTCCCTGAACCTTGTTTCAGAGAAGCATGTTCCTCTGTCTAGCATTCCCAGTTCAGACTGTCTTCCTTTGGTGATGCTGGTAGTGTCTAACAGCATCTGGAAGGAGGCATGAATTTAGGTGTCCAGGGAATGTTGCTGCTGGGTGCTAGGGATCCTACACATTTGCAGTGTGTGAAGTTTATGAACAGGAGTTTGGGGATCTCAAGTTTGTATTCAGATACAACTCCCACATCTCTCAAAGGTACTGCAAGTATTCACATTTTGTCTGGGAGATGAGATATTTGGAGAACTGCAGTCTGAGGCTTAAAATGTGCTGAGATTCCAAGTTACTAGGGACCTACTAGTGTCAATAAAGGCCAAAACAAAAGAGCCTATTAAAGTCAGGAGGACTCTGGAAAAGCTGATTCCAGAATTCAGTATTTGCTAAGTAGAAGACCTCACACTTCGCATTTGGGGAACTGAAAATTATTACATGGAATTTGGAAGCCATCTTTTCAGAGATGAATTTTTATTAAAGACAAAAGTAAGGAACCTGAAGCCACTGCTGTTTTGTATAAAGTGGGTAGTAATTGCTTTTTGGGCAGTCTCTCTGTATTTTAACAAAACTGCAATACCTATTCCAAATAACTGTAGTATAAAAAACTTAGCCTGGCAAAAAAATCAGGCTTGGCAGCAACTGGTTTCAGAACTTTGAAAATGAGATTAATGAGTAAGAAGGTGTTGAAAAAGGGAGGCAGAGAAGATGGGGATTGACGTTTTTGTAGAATGGGCATTCTTGTAGCACTTATCAGGACTTCCTGCTTTTAATCTGTTTTTGCATTATTCACCTGGAAAGAAAAAAATCCTTAAGTTCATGCACTTCATTGGAAAATGCTAGTCTTAAAGAGATATGTTTCCTATTTTCACATGGGAATGATTTCTACTTGGCATCTCTTCTGAATTCAAAATGCATTGGGTCAAATTCATCTGTGTTGTAGCCTTCTCAAATTGTGGGATTTCCAGTCAGGATGCATTTGGCCCAGTGTGCTCTGCCTGTTTTGGCTTCAATACATTATGAGATTGTTAGTTCCATATCCCCTGAAGGATTATATTCTTCCTTGGACACAGAGCCCACTCAGGTCTCTGCGTCCCACTAAACTAGACTATAAAGAATAGGTGCAAACCCTGCACAGGAACCTCACTCATCATGTCAATACCTTCCTGAGCTGCCCCTTGAAAGAACGTATTAAATGATGGATTTGGTGTGCTCCTCCCAGCCATAAAAGCCCTGAGGATTGAGTCCTTCTACACAGCTACCCTTAATTTGGGGGATAAATCCTGCCAACCCCTTGGGCACATTGCCCATTGTAAAAGTGCCCATTAACCAGTGTAGTCACACCACGTGCACTGTTCTGCTGTCTGGGAAACATCCTGCATGTCTGCACCCCCAGCTCATGTTGGGAATCCTCCAAAGCAAACTCCTCCTTTCCAGGTGCCACACATTCCTTGTTCCTGAGCTGCACAGAGCTCAGAGAGTGCCCTCCCCATACTAACAGGCAGTGCCACTTATGGGCAGATGGGCAGTGGTGAGGAACACAGTGGGAATTTTGGTTAATGTGACGTGGGTCCTATGTAGCAGATTCCAACATCAGCACATTGCCATGGAGGTCTTGCTGTAGCACAACGCTAGAGATGCCTCCTTGACAAGGGGGATAAGAGGATCACGAGCCAGGGCCAGGGCTGTGTGCCTCAGACTTGTCCAAGTTCAGCCTGTAAGTTACGGCCCAGGAAGTCTGAAATGATCCCAAAATGCTTCCCCCAAAATGTCCCTCAGTCATGCAAGCGTGGAATGGCTCTGTGCATCAAACAGGTGGGAAAGGAGAAGTAACAGATAAGAGCTGTCATGCATTGCAGCTTTTTGATGAGAAATCTTCCTTGGATATGGAAACTGAACCTGCTGTGATTGGGATTCCAGACTGGGATGCAAGAAGCATGTATGAAGTGTCCAGGCTTAGTTTACCTTCTGCCTTGAGTAGATCACTCATTTCTCCTTCGCATAAAGGGTTTGTAGGTCTGTCTTTATCTGTTTCACCCTGGTAGACTTGAAGATGCTTTGTCAAGGCCATGGTTTGGAAAGGCTTAAGCAAATTTGGCCAAGGCCTATAGGTGCTTCTGTAACACGAAGCAGAATCAGCAGCAAAATTTAATTAAATTCTCCCTCAGGAAGGAGGGAAGGAGAGAGAACCTTTCCAGAGCTGAATACTGCTAGAGTCTGTATTACCTACATAACTACACTGAATTTCAAGGTAAATCCAGTTTCTTTTGTTGCCCTTATTAAAGGCAAAAATCTGTTAACCTCTAGTAAGTATAAAATGTAAATCTCAATGACTTAAGCTACATAAGAAGACTCGTCCCCCATCTGGGAGTAGCCTGTGCAGTTTTCAGTATAAGAAACAGGCCATAACCTCTCCATAGGCAATACAATTAATCAAATAATACAATTATGCTAAGCCAGTGCTGACGATCATTTCAAGGGATAAGTGTAGTTATTCTGGCTTGCAAATAAAAAACAAAAGTAGTTGAAATTTAGAACATGGAGCAAATGGACGATTCTGAATCCTCCCTCTATTGTTAAACTGTACAAATCTATTGCTTTTCTAATAAATATTCCCAGCGCAAAGCATTTTCTTGCCAATATTTTCAGCAGTGGAAGCCAAGCCAGAAGGTTCTGAAACCAACATATTGGCATGGATGTTTCTTTTTCTCCTTCTTCTAATATACCATGGAATCTAGTTAAATATTTTTCCACTCCTTACTTCTCTCTGCGTCTTCTGGAGAAAATGTGAGTCCTATTTCCTCATAAAAATATCTTAGCATTTGACAGGTTGGGTGTCTTTGATCCTGAAATGTTTTTGGATGATTTTTCTCCCCCACTTTGACTTTGTAATATAACGCTCCATAAAAAGTATATGCATATATGCAACTTTAAAAGGGGATCCTTATTTGAAATTAAACTTTTACACCAATTAACCTCCTCCCAGTGCTCTATAAAGTGCAGTAAAAACAGTGCTCTTACAGAGACCCTTGCTATTCTCAGATTGATGCCTCCCTGGCTGTGGAACCCAGAACATCTGCTTTAAATTAGCTCTGATGGAAGGTCTACTTGTAAATGCATGACTTAATCAGCCTTACTAAAGTAAATGGCACATACTGTAGCAGAGGGTGCTTCAGAGTCAGACTTAAACCTGTCTTTCTTTTGAAGCAGAGAGGGGAAAAAGGGGGGGGCACAGAGGGGGCAAACTTTAAACCAAAGGCGATTTCTTTTTTTTTTTTTGTCTTTTATGAGCTGACATTAGCAGACGTGTGGCTGTACCATAGCCAGTCTAACTCCTGAGCTCCATGTGCAGCTGTGCAGGGTAAGCCTGCCTTGCTCCTCCCCATCCTCATGTACCCAGCTTTCAGGCCCCATTTAGGTGAATGCTGCAGAGAATTCCATGAAAGTGTGCTAGGGAATATTCTCGTTTGCCTGGAGGCTCTTGCCCAGTATCCCTGAGAGTGCCCAGTTTGTTCTGAGGGAAGTCTAAAGGCAGCTTATCCAGCCAACTGTGCCCAAGGATGAGCCTCCCTGCACTGTTCAGACCCTGCTAATCTTCCCTGGGCAAAAGGAACCAAAGACTTCCTGTTAGCTTTTAACAGTGAGGATTGTGAAGGGTGAAGAGTTGCAGAAAGTCCTTATGAGGCTGAGTGACTGGGCAATAAAATGACAGATGAAATTCAGTGTGTATAAACAGAAAGTGATGCATATGGGGAAAAACAGCCCTAGATTCGTTATAGAATGATGGGCTCTGAGCTGACTATTGCAACTAAAAAGTGACCCTTGAATAAAAACATCAGCTCAGGGCTCAGAAGCAATCAGGAAAAAAAAAAAAAAAGGTACATCAAATGTTAGGAATGATTAGGAAAGGAATAGAGAGTCTTTAGTCCCCTCGTCTGAAAAAAAGGATATGGTAAACTGGAAAAAGTTCAAAAAGGGTAAAAAAGATGATCAAAGGCTTGGAATGACTTCCATATGAGAAATGATTGAATCTGGAAAAGGGACAGATTGGGAGTAGGGGTATGACAGAGGTCTAGACCACCAAGGATCAACAGTTTACTGTCTTTTCCCTGAAAGTGTTCAAGGCCAGGCTGGATCTGGTTCTGAGCAACCTGGTTTAGTGGAAGGTGCCCCTGCCCATGGCAGTGGAGTTGGAACTTTGTGATCTTTAAAGTTCTTTCCAAAGCAAACCATTCTGTGATTTTTCCAGTACAAAAACTAGTGGCCCTGACACAGACCTAGTAAAAGCCAGGTTAGAAACAACAGCAAGTTTTACTTCACACAATGGTAACAGAGCTGTGGAATCCCTACCAGAGGATGTTATGGATTAGTGGTTTCAGGAGAGAATTTAAAAGAGATTAATAGGGTAGAGAACAAGTAGATAGGACACAGAGAAGATACTGCCAGATAAAAGAAAAATTAGAAAAATTAGAACACAGGGAACAATTAGAACAATCTAGAGAATAATAAAGGAAAAGGGCAAGTGAAATGAGAAAAGGCACTGGGGAGGCAAAAGAACTGATCTGGAAAGGGATTACTCTCACTTGCAAGCTGTGCAAGAGTGGTTGTAAAACATACATGGGAGGTACAAGGGCACAGACCAAAGATGTTAAGGAAAATGGAAGAAAGTCGCAAAGGTACAGGCAGGAGGGGATGAGGAACATGAGGATTGAAAACTGTTGGAGAGAAAAAAAAGTAAAGCAAAAGAAGAGGGAAGAATACTCAGAGAAGCAAGTTCTGCTATTTGTCTGTCAAGGAGAGAGAGCTTTATGTCAGGAACAGCAGGTTGTCACCGCTTCGGCACAGTTCATTACTGCATATTGGTCATGCTGAGGGATTATTACACATCTCATACCTAAATAAAGTGGAGGAACAACATCATAGATGCAAAATGGGGTCCTCAAAACTCTGAAACGACCCAAAGCAGAGTAGTTGTGCAATCTCAGTCTGACCCTATTGTTCTTTACAGGCTAATTACTCAAGCAATCCTTTCCTAAAAATTAACCCTCGCATCTCATTTTCCTCTGCCCTTTCCCAGAGCAGTTTCATCCCCTCTACAATTGAATTAGGCTGCTATCTACTTGTGCTGGTTGAACACGAAGAGACAAGGACCATGTCAGTGTCCATGTCCTCATACTGGAAGGACAGAAGAGTAATTGCAAAGGCAGTCCTGAGTTTCCATGTGCATCCATAATTGCCCTGTTGGCAGTGCAATGTGAGCAGACTGGGAACTGTAAGGTAGTTGGAAATGCTCAGTAAAACTGGGGGTTTTTTGTAGGCTTTTTTAGCAGATATATAAAGTTTTTTCTGAGTGTGTGGGAACTCTGAGTTCCCACAAGAATTCAGAACTGTTAACTGTGAGTTCAGAAGCTCCTTGCTTGGGCTGTATGGGAAGTTTTGAATAGGCACAGCAAAACTCATAGAATCACAGACTACTTAAGAGTTAGACCTTAAAGACCATCTTGTTCCATCCCCTCTGCCATGGACAGGGGCACCTTCCACTAGACCAGGTTGCTAAACCTGCCCTGTGCCAGTTTAAAGCCATTCTCCTTGACCTATTCAGGCACCTTGCAACAACTTATCAGCTCTTGAGTTTTTCACTCAGAAGGTAAGAGGAGCAGCATCCATTCATAGAAAAGACACTAGAATTAGTTTAACATAGATGAAATATTATGTTTCTTCCAACCCTATTTTTTGAAAGAGACAACTCCTTTGTTTGGAGTGAACAAATCTAAAAAGCCCCGACCATTAAATTTGAGGCTTTTGGAATATATGAGAAATCTCTGTGTATGCAACTGCATTTTTATAGGTTCCAAGCAATCAAAATTAGGACATTGCAATGGCAAATGCTGAGCAACTGCAATAAAAGGCAGCACAACTGTTCCCACATGTACCACAAAGAGCATCAACACCATTATGCTATTTTTTCCCTTTATTTTGCAACTACCTGTATTTTGAAAGAGAGAAGTTTTAAAATAATGAGTACATACACTAAGAACCCTGAGAGCAGGGCAAACATGGATGTTATGCTATCATGTATTTCACTTTATGTGGATATCTTTATTTTCTTCAGGAATGCCTATTAGGGCATGAGATTGGGTCCTGGTGGATTCAGTGGAACTTTAATGTGTACTCAAGTGTTCCTTTAAACCAGATTGAGGCATTTCCAACCCAGAAATAATATGCTAATATAAATCTCACTAGACATGCTAATTTAACCTTACTGTTTGTATCCACGGTCATTGAAGTGGGTAGATAAAGACTTTGAGACTGACATAATTTAGGATCAGAGTGGACCATAAGATTATCTAGTCTAGTTTAGCAAAGAATCATCCACTTACTGAGGGTAACTGTTTTCTGAGACCAGTAATTTGAGTTTGGCACAAGGCTACACTGGAACCTCTTTTCTGGCTGGAATCTCTTTTCCAGAAAGGCACCATGTCCTGATCTGAACACAAGAAGTGGCAGAAAGCCTCTTGCTGTCCTTGGGGATGAGTCCCTGCAATCTTCTGTTCAATATTTCCTTCCAAGGTTGAAACTCTGTTTCACTGGTGGGTTTTTGTAACATCATTCCTTTTAACATAATCACAGAATTGTTAAGGATGGAAAAGACCTTTAGGATCAAGTCCAGTCATCAACCCAGCACCACCATCATGTTCACCACTAAATCTTGTGCCATATCCACATAAACAAGTGCCATTTCCCCATGTTTTTTGAACAATTCCAGGAATGATAGTCTCTTCCCCAGGAAGCCTGTTAAAATGGTTGACAACACTTTCTGTGAAGAAAATCTCCTAATATTCGACCTGAAATTCCTCTGGCAAAATTTGAGGCCATTTTTTCTCATTCTGAGAAAGGGGTCAGAGAGCCATTTTGATGGAGAGACTTACATACTATCTTTAAATTACTTCTCAGTCTTCTGTTTGTTTGGTTGTGATGAGCAGAACAGTCCTGGCTGTTTAAATGTCCGTCCATCTTTTTCTCCAAACTTTGATCAGCATTTTTGGTGCACAAAAAACTCAACATCCGACACATGGAGTGACTGCTCCTATGGAGTGGCTTACTGCACTACAGACCCCACTTCCCACCCCACAGATGGATGTTTGTTCAGAAATCCTTCTGATAAGCCATGTTACCAAAAGTCTCAGATTTTATTTTTCTGAAAGGAAAGACCTGCAAGCGTAGCTTGTGGTGTTTGGCAAGCAGCTTTGTCTTCTGTTTCTTCTGTTGAGATGCCTGGGACTCTTTGAATTGCTCTGCACATTACAATATAAAAATACAGTTTCTGTGAAAAGCCTCCTTTCCCTCTGCTGGTTCCACTCAAACCAGAATTAAACCAGAGTTAAATGGGATATTTCAAACCTCAGGACTTCCTGGGGGCCCTGCTCTTTGCTATCAATCTATCATTTCTTTACAGCTCATTTTTAGATGCATTTGTTAGAAGTTATTCTCTGGCTACACCCTTCTTTTTGTCATAAATCAGTTGCTTCTGGCCTGTCTGGACACTGCTCAGTCCTCCCAGTGCCATTGCTGCCAGCCCTCACAAAATGCAGCTGGCTGAGTAATACCTCAGGAAAAGATCTGTAATTGCCCAATTTTATGTTATTTCTTTTCCATTAGAGAGTCAAATTAGAGGTGATCATTTACATTTTTGGGATAATACATATTCTAAATAACGCCTTGTTGCTGTTTTCTTCCTCTTCCACTTTCTTTTTGGTTTATTCATTATATGTGATTCTGAAAAACATTTATTTAGCATTGCTGTTTTAGTGTTAGAAAATGGGAGACATATTGATTGTTAGTTGCTCATGTGAAGTTGTTTAAATAGTACTTTAAAAGACATTAAGCAGCATTTCACATCAAAAACCACTCAGACACATGTATTTGGAAAGATACTGACTAGACTCATATTTCCTGTATTAAAATACTTGTATAAAAATGTGTTCTTCTCTGATTTATCAAACAAGCAAATGACCCTCTGGAGAGTTTCTGGTTCAGACATGAATACCTAAACAAAATCTTAGTGAATGATTTGAACTTGCTAGAATTTTCCCATATGAAGACCATTATAAATGTATCAATATTATGGTGTGCTCATATTCAATACATACCTGAAATCTATATCACTAGAGTGTCTTGAGACATATAAGTAAAAATGCACACAAGAACACCAAGGAGATGTATGGAGAGGATAATTTCCTTATTCACGTTTGGTTCACTACAAAATGTTTAGCCAAACATACCTCCTTGCCTCAGCCCCATAAATTCAAGATTTAATTATAACTTAATTATAATCTAAGCTTTTCCCCATTTCACATAATTGTTTTGCACATTTAGGGACAAGAAAACACTAGAGTGAGACTCACTGAACAGATTTTAGTAGATAATTTGACCCATCTGTAGGATTTAGGAGTAGGTTGGGAGATGTCAAAATATTTTAAGCAATTTAAAAGTCATGTGTCTAATTCAGCCCTCAGATATAGATGCATAAAAAACTCTACCAGATGTTGTAAGAAAGGCAGGGCATTGTGGCAGACACAGGAAAATCAGAGTGAAAAGAGAGAGGACAATAGACAGATTTTGGCTTAGACCAGGAATTTGGGTCCTGATCTGAAATACAAGGGGTTGACAGAAAGATTCCTGTTGTTCTCAAAGGCTTTTGGCTAATATTTCCTTATATTATCTAAAAAACATTAGAGGCAGTGAGGCACTGAAATATCACAAGGGTGACAGTTACAGTGCCTGATACAGATTAGAAGGATTTTGGCTTAAGCCTGAATAAAGCTGAGAGACAGACATGTGGATGATAAATGTATGTGTGTGTATATATATATACACATATTTATAATGGGGTTTATGGAGTTAGTTTCTTGCTCTAAAGCCAGAAAGGAGCTTGCTCCAGCCCCAGAAGTGGCTAGCACACAGGAAGGGTGATGGGCTGAAGTGTACTTCTGATTCCTTGGCTGCTGAGAAGGAGCTCAATCCTTGTTTAGGCAGAGAGGAGGAAAGCTGCCTGAACCCCTGGCAAAAGCAGCTTCTTTGGTTTCTCAGAAGCAAGACCTCCTAAACTGTAAAAGGAAAAAAAAAAAAAGGGTACAAAACTCTTGAAAAAAAATGTTCTATGAGGATGGAGAAGAGCTGGATTTCTCTTTCTACCACAGGGAAAGCCTGGTATAACATGTGGCCAGGGAAGAGCAGAAAGGAAGTATCTATTTGCTCATATTGTCAAAGATTAGGTGCTAATGTTTAGTGATTAAAACAGTGAAATTTGAACAGTTATGGACAATGAAGGAGAGAGAGCTATGGCTGACTGGCAGACTGAAGGCTTGAATAATGTATATAAGAATCTCGATTCTGCAAACAGAAACCTCCTAGGGGTAAAATGAAATGCTTTGGGATCACGGGAAGCACCTGCAAGGGAATATTGCAGGGTCTGGGTGCACTTCAGGTTCACACTGCCCAGTAACTATGATCTGTGATCACCAGCAAAGCTGCCTGAGAAACCCTGGGGATGATTTGGGTGAGGAATTCACCACAAGGTCCAAATAGATCCAACCTTACAACAAGACCAAGAGAGGGAGGAAAAATCCCCTATATATTCTCTGTGGTTTCATTTTTTACACTGTTATAATTTTTCCATAATCCAAGCATTTGAACACCACTTGATTTTGGACATTTTAACAAAATGCCTCTTTTAAAAGTAATTTGTTTTAGGAGAGTGAACCAGACAGCACAGGAAACAGAGAGCAGCTGAAAGAGCAGAATTAGTGGAATTTACAGCACTATCTCCACAAGAGAAGGAGTTTCTGAATTCAGGATGCCATGTCCCAGCATGGATGGGGCTCACCCTCCATCCATCCAGCAGTACACTGGATGGGGAGAGCCTGTTGCTTTGTCCTGCAGGGAGAACTGAGAAATGAGATGAGAGACTTCACGTCCCACTTCAGTCTTGCTTAAACTCTCTTGGTCTCAGGGATTTGCATCATAGTCTGTGCAGCTTTCTTGAAGTCAACATTAAAGTTCAGCTGTGTTGTGATGAGGGGAAGGGGTCAGGTTGCCATGATTTCATTCAGCCAGAGTTTTTGCTCTCCAGATTAAGGTAGCAGTGTTTTGTTACAGTCTTCTTAAAGTTACCTTTAATGGACACAGCAAAATCACAGCTAAGCCATTCTGGAGTCAGCTGGGGTCTTAATTTCTCTTACCTCAGGTTTTTGGGGCAGGGAGGTCCTCCCTTGTAGTGTCAGAACTGCAATAAACTCAGGGCAATTTGTGAACATTAACAGCAGCAGGACACCATCACCACAGCCACTGGCCCCCACCATCAACACGGGTCTGCTGTGATGGGATTCACGTCTCAAGCTTGTTCAGTGTCTGTCCCATCACAACAAGCCTAAATATGCGGGTTGTACTGGGGGAGCCTCCCACATTTGTGTAGGACACCACTGATGCTTTTTCAGGTCTTCAGTTCATGTGAGTGTCCACCTTGGTTTCACCAGGAAAATAGTGCCAGGAATTACATATATTTTTCTAGTCAGTAGTGAAAAATATTCCCTTGTGGAGCTTTGTATTTCTAGACCTCTGTGAAGGCAAGGATGATCAGCCACTTCTGGAATGACAGTTAACCACAGGATTTCACTCAGACTGTTTGCAATGGAGAGGCACTGTAGGCCAAGTGCCTCCGTACGAAAGAGTGTCTTTAGTAGTTGTTAGTGCCAGCGTGTGAGAGCTTAGCTGAAATATTCTGTGGTTCTGCATCAGACATGGCTGTTTCCAGGTATCCTTCATAAACAGATACCTTGTTATAATAATCAGCACAGTGATCTCCAGGGTGGCTCTTTTGCTCTGTTACTGAAACAAGAACACATGAAAGTCCGTGTGAGTAAATGTCTACCCCTGTACTTCTGCAAGTGCAGGAATTAACTCCATTTCTGTATTTCACTTCATAGGAAGGGCTGATTTTCTGCACTTAATGCCCATCAAGAGTTTCTCTGACTCTGCAGCATGAGAAGTTCAGAGTTATGAGCTGTAATTCTGGAACTTCAAGGTTTGTAAACCCTCAAATGTTTTACTGTTGCTTTTGTTGTTCTGTATTTTCTTTCCCTTATATAACTCAATGCTTTCTCTTAAAATCTGTGCTGTGATGGGCTGGGATAAAGTATGTCAACTGTGGCTGTGTATGGTGTAAGCGAGTAGAAGCTACTCCAGAGTTTCCCTTTCAGTAAGAGGGCTTTGCAACACGAACATAAATCTTTGAAGTATGTGTTGAGCCAGCTGCTACATCACTTAAAAATAGTCAGGTCGGTGCCAACAAGACAGATCACTCAACTTGGGGGCCATAAACAGAAATCAAAGGCGTGCATTAGCAATGCCCCAGTGTTTGTATGGTTCCATGACAAACCCTCTGCCCCTTCCAGCACGTATTGTGATGGTGTTCCAGAAGAGCCTGCTGTCACTTCTATCATGGATCAACATCTCCCAGCCAGGGAAGGTGCTGTATGTTGAGGGTGTATGGACGTGGAAGATACCTTCTAACTTTTTGTGCTAGACTGCAGTCAGTTTTCTCAGCTTCACAACACAAGAGAGGTTTTAAGGGTTCTAATAGCCCCAGCAGCTCTGGTGACATGCCATTTGGGTATTAAATACTTGAAAAGGGTCAAAACCTATGCAGTGGTCAAGGGGAAAAGAAACAAGGTCAAAAGTTTAAGCCATGATACATGGTAGGCAAGGAGAACTCATATTTTAAGGAGTCTAGACAGCATATTAGCAGAGAAAGCTTAATGTGTTGTACTCTGTTTATGGGATTTTTCCATAAACTGCAAAAAAATATTAGGAATGCAGCATAACCAAAGCTTTCTTTTCCCTGTTGAGAATAAACTGCTGTGCAGTTTTATGTTCAAAGAGCATGGCACCTATACACACTTAATTCAAGTAAAAATGCCACAAGACCTTAGGGAAAAAGCTGAAAATAAAAATAAAAAAAAAAAAAAAAGAAGTTTATGTAAGATTATTTTTCCTGCTAAAAAACACCCACCGTTAATTTATGTATCTGTCTGCAGACAGGTATAACACAGCTACTGCTGATTTATGCCAGGTTTAGGAGGCAACTCTGGTACTTGGGCACCTGTGTTTTTTATGTTCATGTGTATATGTTTTCTTGTTTTCAGAACGAAAAAAATGTAGTCTTGGTTCATTTACTTTCCTCGACTTGTTTCAAGCTTTTTCTTTTTCTCGCTGACTGAAAAGCAAAATATGAGGCATTTTCAGTCCATAAATCTTGCCTGCTGTGGGCTAAGTTCTGCTCGCAGCTCTTATTTAGAGAAAGTTAATGAGGCCAACACGTACCCCAGGGCAGAATTTGGAGCTCTGAGCCTACCTGGGTAAAGCTGCCTAAGTGGAGGGATGTCTTGGGACTTGGGTTCAGCTCAGGGAGCTCAGCTCTTGTGATGTGATCTGTGAGCTCCCGGGAGAAGCTGCTCACACCCTCTGAAGCTCCATGGCTGTGCTCCATGATGGTGCTGGATTGCAACACTTAACACCCTTTATTACCTTCAATTTTGTGCTAAAAATTCACACCCTTATCTGCCCCTTTGTATCGCTAAAGATGTAGAAACAATGATTATTTCTGACATGACTGAAAGTTCTTTAGGGCAGGGAACACTCTTTTCTTTGATTCATTTCTACAAGAAAGTAAAATTGTCTCAAATACTCTGCTAAAAGCAGTGGCATCAACAAATAGATTATATTGTACTGTACAGTTAATATTTATTAGCTCTAATCAAGGAGTTCTTTCCTAAACTTGAGAAATACTGTGCTTACCCTCTAAGGTTAACTGAAGATACTGAACTAAAAAGAGGGCACTGAAATAGCTGCCCACAGGGGTGCATATCTGAAACACAGCTGTCAAGAGAGTTTTATAAAAAACACCTCAGCTATTCCAGTTGTGTTTCACTGAGACAGACCCTCTAGATTGTGAATTCATAGTCCTCATCAACAGGAACCTCCTTTCTGGCCTATAAACCACCACCATCGGGCACATTTTTCGAGAAGCACAGTATTGTTTAGGAATAGTTAACGAGATTTAGATCAGGAATTTAAAACATTAGAGTGAGATTTTCAAAAGCCCTCTCTGGAAGCTGTGCTTGGCCAATCCAGAGCTATTTTGTAAAACCCTACATAAGTTCTGAGTCATGCTGCCCTCTTACCTGCAGGTGTTTAAATATACTAAGCATTTTGCCTAATTTTGTATGTATGTAAATGCTGTAAGGTTATCTGGTTCAGTTTGATTGTGGGTGGGTATGTATTTTGTAAAAGTGAGACAGTGAGGAGAAAGATCAGGGAGAAAAATTGATTGAGAAAGAGGAAGGCAGGAAGCTTTGGAAAAAATAAAGATATGAGAGTTATGTGAAAGAGCAAAAGGAGGACAGAGAAAAACTATTAATTAACAAATATTATCTATACGAATATAACAGTCCAGCCAGCTCCAGCACTACGAGATTCACCAGATCTCATAAAAATGTTAAGATACAGCAAAAGGATCTTTTGCTCTAATGCAAAATGTAAATTTGGATTAATTGTTCTTATTTCATGTGTACGAGGGGGTCTTAAAGCATCACCGAACAAGGACCCAGAGGGAGAAGAGTGAGCAGCTGTTCTCTACCAGAAAGATAGCTGGGATTTGAATCCCAAATAGGATTATAGTTTACAGTGACCCTCGCAACAAAGTCAAGGTACTGCAGGTCTGGTCACTGGATGGCAGGCTGAATACCTGCCAGCTCAGAAAGAAAAGTAAATTTTTCTTCCCAAGAGAATAAGGATGTGTGAGCTTCTAGAAAGGTAAGTTAAGGGAATTCAGATGGAGCAGAAATCTCCCTGTGAAGATGAGATGAGGGAGGATTTTTAGCAATGTGCAGTGACGAGTCATTGCAACTTCTATTAATATAATTGGCACGTATGTAAATAAATTCACATGTGCTCTTCTGAAAAGTTAGCTCATGAGATCAGTCAATAATAATAAACCAAGAAGAAATGCAGTTTCATAGAAACAGTGACCCATGGCATTATTTCCCAGGCATTTTAGAAAGAAAAAGAACAATTTGATCATTTGCAGTGGAACAAATGACCATGTATCCCAGAAACTGTCTTTTCTCTTTGCACAGGTATTTTCGTTTTCATGTGGTTTCATAGAAAAGTTTGCAGAAGAAATTTGTACATTCTCTGACTCCTTAAAAACAACAGATCTGGGAAAGTAAATCAGCACAGCTCCCTGGAGGTCACTGGGGCTTCAATAATGCCCATGGGCTCCTGCCCATGCACAATAGGGTGTTTCAGGTGGTGTTATACATTAGCACCACAAGGTAGGGTTGCCTTCCACCCCCTCCTCATAAAAGTCTGAAACCTGTTGCCTATTACGTCCTTACCCACCCATTCACAGTTCAGACACCCCTGAGCCCAACATTGTGCAAGCCCAACATTGTATTTTCTGAACAAAATCTGCTGCTGCTCTTAGGGTGGGACTTTCCAGACTTCTGGGTTATCCATAATAAAACCCAGGAATGTTTTAAAGGCAGTAGCATTAGAGACCACCAACTATTTTATTGCTGAAGCCTAAAAGAAAAATCTATTATACCTGAGATTGATTCTGTAGCTGTTTCTTTTAGCAGGCTCCTTAGAAAAGTAGAAGAGCTGAATTTTTACAATGCATTATTTTAGATTGCATGAGTCTGGATATTTACACACAACTATATAATAAGCTTGTAAGAAAACAAACTGCATTCATCCTTTCACATTTCCTTTCTAACACAGAAGAAGCAGTATAAACAAAGAGGACCAAATCTTGCCTGTTCGTCAGGGGTATTTTTACTTTTCCAGATGTTTGTCCTGTCCTCATCAGTATAACATGCAAAAAACCCAAACATCCATCCTCACAATCTTACCATGAAACAGACCATAGTTAATAAATAAACAGGGAATTTTGTAGGTTGAAAACTGAATCACCTAAAACTGAAAACCTGAAACATCTTAACAAGTTTCAGTGACAATTTCCACTGACCTAAATGGACTGACTGTATCTGAAGGGTCTGGGCTCTGTAAGAAGGTATCAAGTAAATGGATCGAGTTCTCTCGAGAGCCAAACCAATCCCATGCACATCATTTATTTCAACACTTGTCCTGCTGGAGGCAGTAAAGCAGGTGATGTGGAAGCAACTCCTGCTCCATAGTCAAGAGTCTAGTGGCTCTTACCCTGAACATGTGGCTTTTTATTTTTTGGAGACATTGATGACAGGTTTGCATATGGTACCTCAAGTTAGATTCAGTGATCCAAATGTCTCATCTAGATTCCTAGATGGTAGCATGGCTATGCAGAACCTCCTTCACTAGCCATACTTTTTGCCATTAATTACAGCTTTGTCAGTCACTGTGGTAATATTTCTATCACAAAATACAGTCTGTGGAGGATGTGAATACCTAATGCACGTTTCCAGAGGTGAGGATTTAATTATAAAAGTGTTTCTTGCCTTCTCCAAAGAGCAGTGCAGGATGATACATGTAATTGAGAAGATCTGAGTCTTGCCATAAAACTTGCTTTAGCCCTGACACTTGAGACAGAGGCAGGTTGTCAAACTCTCAGACAAAGCACAGCTGTTCAAAATACACCGAGGGAACCTGCATTTCCCCATGTAACATCCGTCGTGGTGTAGGTGGTAGCCTAATTTACACCTACAAATTCCAGTCAGTATTTGTACTGCCTGCTGATAGGGAAGGTTACAGGAACTGCTCTGAAAGAAGGCCTACAGAGCTGGCCCCTTGCCTTGCTAATTTAGAGGAAAACTCTTGCCAATGTGGCTGTTTTTACATTATATGTCAAGTAACAGAAAACAAGAAATCAAAAATGTTAGATATGTATTGGCTTAAGTTGGACTTAAATTTAAATGTAATATTTGACATGGGATTACCTCTTAAAACATCCTTGATGATTCCCCATTTACCTAAGAGGGAAGAAAATCAGACACAAAGAGAACAGTGATCAAGATATGGAGATTTAAAAATCAGCTGGTGTGCTTAGTCCTATATATTCCCTGATCTACCCACACATTTATACTCTGGCTCACACACAGACAGAATTAATTCATCCCAAGATGCAATTGTGCATCTGTTTTATATATATGACTAGTCACTTCAGAAATATTTTTAAGTTGTGGGGAGCAGTTACTATTGTAAGAGCAGAAAAGGTGACAAATAAGGGTGAGAGCATACATTTGCCAGACAAGAATAATGAGACATAACAACAATGGACAAAAATCTACTTCTCTGTGATGTAGCCTATATGTAATCCCCAGCAGGGATTCAGTGATTTCACCTGGAAAGTATTGACAGATTATAAAAAAATCCTGCTTGTTACTAGGCATAGGTAGGAGTCGGGTCATCTGCATCCACATCTACAGTAGCATGGATTTCTGCATGGTTTAAAGGTAATCTCAAGCTGTTGCTTCAATCAGGCCAGCTGCTATTAGCTGCTGATCCAAACCAGCACAAGGCAGCATGAAGCAATAGATAGGAATGCACAAGGCAGGATGAGGTCTAGATAAAGCATCCTGTCGCCTTCCAGACAAACCCTTTGTTTCCTCAGGTGAACTTTTGCTGTCATTCCTACTAACGAATTCTTAATCTTCCTACTAAAAATCAAAGGTGTTGTCCTCTCTCTGACAACAGTTGAGTCTTACACAAGTTTCCTGACTTAATTTGCCCTCACACAAATGCAAGCTGAAGGTGCTGCTGTGATTTGAGCCCCTGCTTCTTTCCCGGTTACTTTAGCTGACGGATTTATCTTTCCTTCTCGTCTGAGATCCCTACTGACAGGGCTGCAGATGAGGAAAGGAGGCTGACTACAAAATGCTGCAAAGTGAACTACCTCCGGCTTCCTTCAAATCCTTTTCCTAGTCCCAGAGGAATGCATTCAGAAGGCCAAATGCCTCGGGAAGCAGCTGCCACACTAAATACTTCTAGCTGGGGATTGGTCCTGAGATGGTGGGAAAGTTCAACTGGTTTGGAAAACGTTAGTGAAACTGCCTTTGAAACCAGCTTAGCAGAGAGCTGCCTCTCAGCTTGTGTTTCATGGCACAGAGGAGATAAGAACCCTCCTCACAGTGCACAGGCAAGGGGCTTTTAGCACTTGATGCAAATCTTGTTTAGTGTAAATACACAAAATCACAGCATTTCAGTAAGGTATTTATTTTCCCTCCTCCTGAAGGATGATAGTCCACTTTATGCAGTATACTCAAGGGGTGCAATGTCAGGAAAAGACGCCTGCATTCACACATTTCAGAATTGTGGAGTTACAGGGGGATTACAGGATGCTGTAGACTCTGAGATTGTGTTCTAGTCCTCCTCCAGGAGCAAGGCTGCATCCCAACATGGACAACATGTTGTGTGCATTGCAAGGGAAGAAAAGCTGACTGCATGAGAGGCTTGCTTTACTTCATAATTTATGTCCAGAGATCTTGCTTAGTGCAAGTGGAAGTGCAAATGTTAGGCTGAAAAAGGCAATAAAAAGCCTTGACTCAGCATATTTACACCAAAACTAGCTTATTCTCTAGTAACTAGAATTTTGTTTTGGTTTGGTTTGCTTTTAAATAAGATTTATCCTTTACTTTTTGCATTTCTTCAGATAGATGATATCATTTGGAGGGATTCTCATTATTTGTGTTTTTCCAGAACATTAATTCTTGTAAAAAAAAGGCATCTCTATTCCAGAGAGAAACATCAACAAAGCTTTTTTGGAGGGGGATGAAACTTTCCCAAATTCTAATTCTTCTAATCCCTGAACTGTTTTAGGAGAAACAGACCTGCTGTTTGCAGTGTGTTGCGGGCAAGATCGACCTCTGCAGGACAAAATGGGAGAGGTCTGCAGAATATTTAGGCGGAATGGAACTGTGGCTTGTAGCAGTAGCACTAAACTACTGTTCTCTCATTTTTTGGAGAAAGTCATTCCTCTTTCCTATTTTCTTGAGTCAAATTCATAGTGTGTGTTTACAGAAAGAGGCAGGTGTCATTTTTGTGTGAGCTTCTCAAAGAGGGTTTTCTTTGCTGCCATTGAAGTACAGGATGGTTGTGAAGGGTAATAAACTCTTGCCACTACTTTTATTCAGGATGAGAAGTTCCTTGCAAAGTGGTTGTCGAGCCCTAGGATACTTTGCTATGAATTTGAAAAGTTACACAGCAGTGAAACTCACTGAAAATGGAATTAATATTTTTCCAGCCTGCTAGGAATAAACATGAGATGAGGAACGGGATGTGTGTGTGGCAGATTGGGAAGTGCTGCTTCTCCTACATGCTGAAACTAAGTTACTTTCCCTTTTCCTTTTCCTTTTTCTTTTCCTTTTCCTTTTCCCTTCCTTTCCCTATCCCTTTCCCTTTCATTTTCTCTTCTGTTTCCCTTTTCTATTTTTCTTTTTTCTTTTCTTTTTTCTTTTTTTCATTTTTCTTTTCCTTTTTCTCTTTTTCTTTTTTCTTTTTCTTTTTTCTTTTTCCCTTTTCTTTTTCCTTTTTCTCTTTTTTCTTTTTTTTTCTTTTTCTTTTTCTTTTTCTTTTTCTTTTTCTTTTTCTTTTTCTTTTTCTTTTTCTTTTTCTTTTTCTTTTTCTTTTTCTTTTTCTTTTTCTTTTTCTTTTTCTTTTTCTTTTTCTTTTTCTTTTTCTTTTTCTTTTTCTTTTTCTTTTTCTTTTTCTTTTTCTTTTTCTTTTTCTTTTTCTTTTTCTTTTTCTTTTTCTTTTTCTTTTTCTTTTTCTTTTTCTTTTTCTTTTTCTTTTTCTTTTTCTTTTTCTTTTTCTTTTTCTTTTTCTTTTTCTTTTTCTTTTTCTTTTTCTTTTTCTTTTTCTTTTTCTTTTTCTTTTTCTTTTTCTTTTTCTTTTTCTTTTTCTTTTTCTTTTTCTTTTTCTTTTTCTTTTTCTTTTTCTTTTTCTTTTTCTTTTTCTTTTTCTTTTTCTTTTTCTTTTTCTTTTTCTTTTTCTTTTTCTTTTTCTTTTTCTTTTTCTTTTTCTTTTTCTTTTTCTTTTTCTTTTTCTTTTTCTTTTTCTTTTTCTTTTTCTTTTTCTTTTTCTTTTTCTTTTTCTTTTTCTTTTTCTTTTTCTTTTTCTTTTTCTTTTTCTTTTTCTTTTTCTTTTTCTTTTTCTTTTTCTTTTTCTTTTTCTTTTTCTTCTCTTGGATTGACAAGTTTCCTTGACTTTTACTGACTGTTCTGGTTCTTTTCCTTCTAATTACTTCCCAGTGCCAAAGCGAGTTGTTCTTGTACAGTCAGCTCTGCGGATTCTTTGGAGACCCCAAAACAGTTGAATAAAAGCTAATAAATCCAACAAGTAGCTCAGAGAGCAGTGGAACTTGTGAATCCAGACTTCCTGTGCCCCTCCAGTGTGGATGCTTTGGTGGCCAATAACACCAGTGTCTCTGAAAGTGGTTGCACATGTGTATTCTCTGATGGCTGATCAGAGCTGAGCTCACAGTGTGGTTTCTCCCCTCTGAGGAATCTCTGACTTCAATCTCTCCCCTTTTCTGATGTCTGTGTGAGAAGTAGGAACTTGATATATTTGAGTCCTCAGCCCTGCTCTAAGGTGTGGTAGAAATGGCCAGACAGATTTAACAGGGAGAGAACAGCAAAGACTGATGGACATGAGCACACACCTGGTAGTTGGGTGAACCTTTAACCTGTCCACTGGAAAACTCAGCACTCCTCTCCCTCTGTGCTCCCTGCAGGCTGCCCATTGCTCCTCTGGGTGTTCTTGGCACATCTATTTACACAGCTGGGTGGTGAACTTATCACGCTTAAAAATATGTATTAGGTTTGGGTTAATAAGACTTCATGGCTTATCTTTATTTTTTTCAGCCAGCA
The DNA here is from genome assembly GCA_013399895.1 of Serilophus lunatus. NCBI lineage: Eukaryota > Metazoa > Chordata > Aves > Passeriformes > Eurylaimidae > Serilophus > Serilophus lunatus. Next base: position 308,913 of record VXBA01006006.1, read on the forward strand.
CCTCTGCTTTGCTGCAAGGCTGCACAAACCCTTCTTGCAGAGCCAAAGTGAATGGCCAGGAGGAGAGGGGTGAAGGGATGCAAGGATTTTGTCTTTACATCCCAGTACCTGCTTTAATGCACACTGAAGTACAACCACAGACATTGTGAAAGCACAACTCTTCTTTTTTAAAAAATAAAACTAAAATTAACTATTAAAAAAAGTGTTGGTTTGATACCTAGCAGAGGAAGAATAAATATAAAACCAATCATCAAAACATGAAGAATCATTTTCCCAGCAACTCTGATTTATACAGAAAGATATTTCTTTTTGCAAGAATAATGAAGGGGTCAGACAGAGAAAAGATATTTTGCAATTGTATCAACCTCTCAATTATAGATCAGGCTTGAGAATTCTAATAAAAATTTCAAATTGTCATGTGGAAAGTAGCAGTGGGGAAGTCATGGTAATAATACAATAGCTCTGAGGAGGTAATCACACCAAAAGCATTGTCTAAGGATTCTTAAATCTCAATCACCTCTAGTTTTAAAGTTGGTATTGGATGCTATTCCATGAAGGGAGTAGTGTTTCTATGAACAGAAAATAGCTTTGCTGTATGTCCATCTTGCTTTTCATTAGATTTTTGTCCCCTTCTTTCTTTTTAAAATGACATAACACCATGTTGGGTTTTTTTGGCCATGGGGAGCACTGTACTTGTGTAATGCAGGAGATCTAATTTGGTTATCACAGTAATTCCTTATGGCTTTAAAAAAAAATCTCTTACATGTGTTGCTGCCTGGACTTTGGCTACTGAAAAAACAAGTTATTGTTGAAACTGATCTTTTGAGACCTGTTTTCTAACTGCTGGAAAGTTCTTGGTTTTCAGGTAACAATTCCATGGTCATCTGACCACTCTTCTGCTTAGCAGCAAACACCTGCCATAACCCATGAAATGGAAGAACACAGCAGTGCATTGTCCACTATTACCTACATTATTCCTCATATTCCTCCTTTTTCCTTTAACTGAAAATTTAATTATGTCTTAGTTACTCTTCTGTAGTCTATGTGCTGCAGAGATGCACTAGAATTTATTAGAACATCTTTTGTTTTCTGACTGAGGCAAAGAGCTTAAGTAATGTTGAAGCAGTATTTTCTTCGATTATACCACAGTCAAGTCTTGAGCTGCTTCAGTTCCCTGCTTGCTTCCAGGAGGCTTTCATTTTGAATAAGCTCAGTCTTTGCTCCTCAGCCATCTGGCTTTGAGCTCTTCAGCATTTTCATCGTAATCCCTTCATATGCAAGCCCAGAATACAGGAGTTTGTTCCAGCTCCACATCAGTAGTAGCTGGATTTTTCTCTCCCAGTTGCCAAAGCTGCCACAGTCTATCAGAGAAAACAGTCCAGCTACACGTTGTGACCTACGGGACCCTGGTTGAGGTCCTTGGTCTGCAATCCTGTTTTGTTGAGTCACCTGTGGGGAGAACAAAAATGCATCTGCAAAGCCAATTACAGAAATGGATGTTTTCTTTGCTGAAGACATTGGATTTTTGCTATTCCACCAGAAAGTTTGAACCACCACTAGTTAAAAGTTGAGGGCTGGATTTCATTTGTCCAGGTGGAAGTGCCTACGGTGTAGTCCTCTGCACTGTGATAATATTCTGCATTTCTTTGTAGACCATGGAGGGAGAGGCACATGGAGTGTAGGATTTATCTTATTGAAGATGTCTGAAGTAATTCAGATGAACTAGACCTGGAGGTGGCACAGTTCATCTCCATTCTCTCCAGTGATTAAAGGGAGCATATAGTGGTTACAAAACAGACCTTGAAATGCAAAATCCACTCTGACTCCTTAGAGATCTCAGAATGTCTACAACTGTGTTGATTTTGTGACCGCATTCCTTTCATCAATTTGAGACTGAGCTCTACTTGTCATGAGTATTTTAGGGTGACTCTAAAAATCAGATGTTGCAGCTGTGACATTATTACCATAAGCTGTAGCTCAGAAGTGCCTCTAGATGAGCTGAAATGTGCTTCCCATCAACACCAGGTAGGGACATGTTTCTTTCCCTTCCTTTTTATTTGCAGGGAGGGCAGAGGGGAGAAAACAATGTCTTTTGCAATTCCAAACTGAACAGTCTCCTCTTGTGTCAGTGTTCCCATATGACTTTCTTATAGTACAGTGGGATCTTATGGAACAGAGGATCTTGTTTCACACACATCTGTCTTTTTCAAACCCACATCACCACAGCAGCAAACACTTGGTTTTAGTGACCTTCTGTGCCAATACTTATGTCTCATTGGGAAGGGAAAGGATTTTCCTCCTTTGGCAGGTGAACATCTAGATTGTGTCTCATATTCCATCTCCTCAGAGCCAAGGTCTGCAGAACATGCATTAGGAAGGCAGCAGCCTTAAGGCCTCAGGAGAACGAGCCAATGTGATTAAACCTGTGCTCTTTTTTCTCTTTTGCAACACTTTTTCAGCCTGTGGTCTGTGTACCTCTGGGAGACTGTAGAATGCACCAAGAGGCCCATGAAAAACAGCTAACAGAAGCAAGCATATTGTCAATGGGTTTAAATTCCCAATTTACAATTCCCAATCAAATACAAGGACACACACCTCTTTGGGAAAAAAAAAAATAGGCAGCTTGTAAATTGAAAACTGTTGAAAACTGCAGCTCTGTAATGTTCCAAGGAGTAATTTTTCTAAACACTTAGATGTGTGAAGGGTTGGAGGGTGAGTTATTCCAGCTTGATGGCTAGCACCATCACTCAGGCAAAAGCAGTTGTTTTAATAAGCATTTAATTATTTTGTACAAACAGGAGAGACTTAGAATTTCCTACCTCTGAATATCCTATACTGCAGAAATTAGGAAAATCTCTAGGAAGGTGAGAAGCTTGAATTGGGCAGGGAAAAATATTGAAGCTTAGCACGTGTATGTGGAAAGTTCCCACCTGCTCTATACTGGATACATAAAAGCAATACCTTTCCACACATCTCTCTTCTTGATGTTTTGTGCTGTGTGAGATCTGGTAAATGTTTCCTTGTGACCGTAGATGTACTTAATGTTGGAGTGGTGGCACATGTCCCACAACTAGAGACTATGAGGGTGGTAATACAGAGATGGCACTGCATCCAGGGTGCTGCAGGTCTGTGTTTGTGAGTTGAGCATCAAAAGATGCTTTATGATTAAGCCTTTCGTGGTTCACTCGAGGCCACACAGGAGGTCCTTGGCAGAGAAAGGGTTTGAGCCAGAGTTTGTCAAATATGACAGCAGCACCTTCCCCACGGAGCTGTGATGTCTCTATTAAACAGAAAGACAGGCAGAGATCAGATTAAGGGGGAGCAAGAGAAGCTTTTTTCCCCCTACAGAGAGTTTTAAAAGAGAACCAGCAAATGGGAGTGCTACCACCAAGGAAGCTGTGCCACAGGGGAGAGGAGGAAGACAAACGACTGTGTTGGATATGGAAAGTACGGAGGTGGTGCGGAAAGAAATGTAAGATTAGATTTACAAATCAGAGGAGGGGTTACAAAGAGGGTTACTGCTGCTCCATGATGTGTTTCCCATTGTATTTCCACATACAGTTCACAGCATCCTCATGAGAGGCAAAGATGGGTTCATGGCTGTAGTACAAATGATACTTGGCTTAAAAAAATGAATCCATTTAAAGGGATGAACAGCTTCTTATTCCACGAAAGACCTGCAGTTCCCAAGGGCTTTGTCATACCAGTCAGACATCCTGAGGAACTGTAACTGGATTTTTATCATAAACAAGTGTGGAGAAATGTATGTTCATGTGCTTTTTCACTACCCTGCTAGTCAACAGAATTTCTGTGGACATAAATGGGAACAGAAAGGGAGTATGTCATGTGGGGAAAGGCAAACTTTCTGAACTACACAGAACTCAAAACCATTAACCTATTTTGGGTATTTAGAAAACAAAATGCTTACCTTCACAAACTTGTTTTGCCTGTAATTTAAACTCGTTTTCTCTCCCCTGCTATTTAAGGAGATTACATTTCAAAACCAAAGAGATTTTCTAGGGAGCTCGTTCATGTACTAAAGAAAGCTGACAAAAGCAAAGCAGGCACAGATCAGTCCTATGGAAAGGATTTATGCAGGTCCTGCCTTCATATTGTCCAATGTTTCTTCTGTTGTAAAGTGTTTCAGATTTTTATATTACATTAAATATTAAATTATATATTAGATAAATGCAACAATATACATAATTACAGCTTTGTATTTGTTATATTTATTGCTTGCAATTGTTTGTATTTTTGTCTGTATATATTATATCTACTGAAGCCTTTGTTTCTTTCTCTTCCTTTTAATTTGTTTTGTCTCTGTCAACTTCTCCCAGCAGTGAGTGTATTCGTGGAAGGTTATGCCCTGTTTAGAAAACAGAGTCCAGTAATGTAGGAAAAAATCTTTCAAATCTAATTAATTGGCATTGTCAAAGAATTTGGAAAATTTCAAACTTTAAGGTCAAGACAGCTGAAAAAGGAAATGTTTAAATATGTCAAAACTTGGAAGACCTTGAGTTATTCTTCAAAATCCTCTTTCTTGTCAGTCTCATTTTGATGCTCAAAACTGAGTCAGTTTTGCAGGCAGAATATTGTGAATGGAAGTGAATCACATTCTTGTGTGTATTACAGTAACAGCCAAGCTACTTGGTAAAGTGGTTTTCTGAGTTAAGAAGGACTGAAGGGAAGAACCAAAGCTGAGCACTGAGATGTAACTTCCCATGTTCTGACAGTTGTATGTTTGATTTCTCATTGTTGCAGTTGTCTGCTAACCCAGCAAGACTATAATGAGGGCTTAGAAGCACAGTGATGAAATTGTTTTGTACTGTGGTCCCTGTAAGTAAATAGTGTGAAAACAATTTGGTTGCAGTATTTTAAACAGTTACTTGAATTGAATTGCTTTATCTTTTAGAGAACAGGAATATATCTAAATCTTCTAATTTTTTTAACCTACATGTTTTATTTTTGTGTTTGTTGTGGCTTCTAAGGAGGTACATTTTGTTTTTTATCTATTCAGAAAATTTTTTGAACATACCACTGGCAAAAAAAAGAAGGGTGGGTGGTTTCTGAATGCAATGCTGAAGAGCTAGACCCAAATTCCATGAAAATCTGTGGCTATATTCTCACCCCATCGACAAGAAAAGTAGGGCTGGATTCACAGTGGGTCTGAGTCAAAACCTTGCAAAATCATTCTGAGCTTTCCCTGTGACTCCAGTTGTCTTTGGCTCATGTTCAGTGAATGGGGAGTCAGTTGACTTGTAATTTTGACCCCAACTTATTTTTATTTATTATGAGTGGACACCAGCTGCTTCTTTGTTGTCTGAAATATACTGTGTGCCCTTGAATGTTGACATCTTCCTTCCAAGAGGATGATTTAGACTTTGTCTGCGATTTGCCAAACCAGCAGGCTACATCGTACTTTTGGACTTCCGACAGACCGCGAGGGACGAATCCCCCACTTACCTTCAGAGTGATACACAAAGTAAAATACGAAAGACATATCCAAGGCCTTATGAAATGGAAGTATTGATGGATGGGGCCATAGTTTGTGTGATTACCTTTGCTGATACTTTCAATTAGCAGTCTTGTCAAGGAGAACCTGGCGTTGGTCACTCAACCTTACTTCATTTAAGCTGATAGTCCTCGGTATCCAACAGTGGGATAAACCAGATTCCTTAGCTTTGTTTGTTTTGGCCTACCGTGTCTCTTTATGAGGAAAACGGTCAAAGTAAAGTGCTTCCTCTGAGTATTTTGACAGGAAACAGTACTAATATGCTTTCCTTTTGTCGTATGCCTTGCTCTTTTCTCCCGGTGTTGTTTAAATATTTTCAGTCCAATGACATATTTATTAACCCACCACTCTCGGCATGGGGTAAGACTTTGATTGGCCCATCTGTAAAGACTCTCGGTTAAGGTGGTTTTTTCAGCGAGAGTTAATAATATTACTACTATTCACGTAAAACTCTGAGACAATCTCTTTAAAAATGGAGCACATTTATCTAAAACAGCTGGTTAAGAGAGCATGAGGGCCCAGCTAGAGTCGGCAAGGTCGGGGGTCAGGGTTAACACCAATCTCTGTGGAACTTTGAAGCTGACATTTTACAGATTATATGTGTCTCAGTGCACAGTGGGCATAGCATATAAATTGGTCTTAGAGGCCCCTATTTGTTCTCTGCATTTTTATGAGCCCACAGAGTTGTTCTTTGAAGCAGCACACACAGAAAATAAAAACTCATTTTAATGTTGTGGAACTATTTGCAGTAAATCATGTTAACATCCTGGCTTTTCTTTAGAGAGATACAGTGTGTTTTTGCATGTTCTTGGGTGCTGTGATTGCCCCTGATTTAATCCTGCATTTTTCCTTTTAATCTCACTTCATACATCTTGTCTTCTCCCCTGTTCCCCACTTTGGTATTTGCACAGTTATCCCGTGTGCCTGGCTGATTTTAAGCTACAGGGACACCTTCATTTTGCTTCATGCAGTGATTGAGCTATTCTAAGTGCTTACTCCCTCCTCTATCAAAAATCTCCTGGCACTATAAACCCTTGCTATTGTATGGCACTGCAGCATTAGAAGAAAGCATCTGATTTCAAAGAGACCAAGTTCCATTCTGGAACTAATTATATCATTTATTTTATGATTTTTTTTTAATTGCTAGGTGTTTTAACTGGAAAATGCTGAATTCTGGAGAGCCACAAGGAACAGACACTGTTAACAGAATCTGCTGGAGGTATTGTAGCCACCTAATTAATTTTCAATAAATGCTTCCAATAGGTAATTTGCTTCTAGCCAAATGTAAATCAACTGGAGACAAATAGGGTTAAAATTAGAAATGTGTGATGGGGACAATGTTTATGGACAAAATAACCTGGCACTCCTAGAAATAACTTGCTGACAGTAATAGAAAATTAGACCACACAGATGTTAACAAAACCTGAACATTGTGTGTCAATGGCCCCAGCAGAGTTTCTCCAGCTGTACATGCAACTAACTGGCTCCTGTGGGTGGGTCTCACCACACAAGGCCTGGTTGTCCTTAATCTTCCCTTGGTAAGGATTGGGCATGACATGCCTCAGTCCTGTTCTACGAGGCATCCTTCCTAGGTGCCTCTTCTCCATTCTGTTTTGCAAAAACTGACTTCATCATCCTCTTGAATCTCCACAAATCCTCAAAGACCTTTCAGCTTACACAAATATCCTCTGCAGAGCTCTAAGATTCTACATTTTCTAGTCTTAGAGATCATGTTTTCAGAGGTACATAATAGCTATACCACAGTTAATTGATAAAGTTTTCTAATTTTATTAATTACTAATGGTACTAATCTACATCAGCTTCTGAGAGAAATTTAAAATACAGATTTAAAAAAACCTTATAAACGTCTGTGTTTGCTTTTTTAAGTTTCCTCATCCCTTCTAATTCCACTGTCCTCTCCTCCAGAAAATGAAGTCAATATTTGTCCCTTCCTAAAAGGGCTGGTAAAAGATTAATTTTGTAACTTCCAGTCTCCCAGATGGCCCTTTGGACAGCCCTGTCACATGGCCAAGGTCCCACATGAAGCATCACACTGCCTAAATCTCTTCCTGCCCTTAAATTCAAGCTTTAAAGTCTGACCTGGACAGAAGCAGACTCTTCATCCATGGAAACCTTTGTATGAAAAGAAGAGTGTTAAGGTTTGATGCCTCTTTATTATGGGTCTTAAGTCACTTTTATAATTTAGAATAAATTAGAAATTTAGAACAAATTAGACAACTTGTTTCAGAGATAAGGACAGGATGAGTGTTACTTGCTACTGAGTATGCCTGTGGATACTGGAAGAGCCTTCAGAGCAGATACCAGCTGCTGTATAAAGAGGGAAACCTCTTAAAGCTGGCATTCATGGGCAGATCAGCAGCAGCACTAATGAAGCTACAATGGCATTGCTGACCTGAAAAACAGGCCACAGATAACTCTGTGGCACAGAACATGACTAACATGACTAACACAGGCTGCCATTAAATAAATGTAAGGACAAGTGACCTATGGAGGCACGTGGAAGGAAGCTTGCTTAAATCTTTAGTGTCTTCTGAAAGCAAAACTCAACATCACATACTTGCAATTTGTATAAACTTCTCTAGACACGATTCAAAAGCAAATTATGACAATTATCCTGCCATTTCCTAGTGTCTGATACTGAAAAGACATTCACATGGTCTCAACACCTCCCTAATTTTAGTGGATTTAGGTCTGGTCATGCTCTGTAGGTAGGACATCTGTCAACTTCAGGAAAAGGGTTTGGCAGCAAATTTGTTGGTTGATGTAGCAAATTTTTTAAGACTGTAGAATCATGAGGGGGTCTGGAAAATTTTGTTCATCGTTTTGAAGTCCTACAAAGTTTATTTCTGTCACTTTTATTTTTCCATGATGGCCAGTGTATGGAAAATGGCAACATATCAGACTCCATTCCTGTCTCAAGCAGCCCCAAACAAGGCTGTGTCCTGGCTCCCACGCTGGTTTCCTTCTTTTTCTTGGCTGTGCTGGCAGAGGCATTTTGCTGACATTGAGAGAGGAATATTTATTTAGTTCTATACCAATAGAAAGTTTCTTCATCTGCAGAGCTGCTCATCAGAGATCTTTTTTTCAAATGGCTTAATGCTGGTAACCTCTTCAGTCGAAGGTATTTGTTCAAGCAGTGATCATTTTGCTGAGCAGGCAGTTGAGTGAGTTTCATGACTGGACAACAGAACCTGCATGTCCATCCTGTTCCTGATTCTCTCCAGCCTGGAGAGCTTTGCTGGTTAGTCAGAAAAGCTTTACAGTTTGTCTGTGGTCACACCTCTGTAGAATAGCATTGTAAAACTAACCCGTAATAACAATGTCTGTGAAAATGTCCAGTTCATTCCTTCCTTGGTATAAGACATGTGGAACATACTGTTGCTCCATCAAAATACCTGATCTATAGAACATATATGCTTTAGTTTCACTTATTTTTTAGACTAGATAGTGGGGTGAAACACCTAATATACAAATCTTCTTATATTGACAAATTGTTCTCATTGAAAGCAGAAAATGCCTGGAGGCCTTACTCTATGGCTTGAAAATTCTTAAGGAAATACTTTATGATCAACAAAACCAAACCAGCTGTTCCCATTTTGCTGGGATAATGCAAACCCAGCTGGAAAGTGAGCTGGACTGACCCCTGCCCTGAGGAGGCACCAGCCCACAACAGAGCAGGGTGGTGGCAACAGTGCTGTAAACATCTTTGAAAGAAGTTGAGAATTGTACAAGAAGAGAGCACTGTTCCTTGATGCCCTACATAATTCCACTTATTCCATGTCTAGCTATTCTTAATACTTTTGCATAGCTCCAGTTTCCTTCATTCCTGTCCAAGTTGTATGTTTTCTGGATTCAGGTGTGCTGAAATCACCATGAGTGTTCATCACTTTTGATAACAAGAAGGCAGGTAAGAGCTGAATCCAACAGGATTGTGCAGCTTGACACAGAATCCCATTACAAACAGATATTTTAGAGCAATTTTTGAAAGTATTTTAAAAACAGATTAAGGAATTAACTAGCTAAAAAAATTTTGTAAAGATGAGGATGGATCCTCAGCTGGTAGAAATTTCTGTAGCTCTGCTGAAGCCAATGGAGCCTTTTAATACTCTGGTATACTGGTGTTTTAGCCCATAAAGTTGTCCTTTTAATAATTCCATCATTAATTGCAAACCGTATTTTTGAAACTCATAGTCAGACAAATAATTCTGTTCTTTATATTGTGACTAAAAATATATTTAGGGGTGCTGGAAGAGGGACCAGTTAATCCAAAGACCAATATGAGAGCAATACAATATGAGAAAAGAGAATCTGGTTCTGTATGACATCTTAGGCATTTTAAGAATATTTTTCTGCTGTATCATAGAGCAGAATGATTAATGAACCCTGAATCACATTTAATAATCAAGACTTAAGCAGTCAATTATGTGTTCCAGGAATTCTGGGTTTACGAGCCATCCACCTACTATAGCAAATCACCCTTACTAACTGTGTTTAAGATGGAGTTATTATGAGTTCTTTTCACTGCTAAAAGAACTGATGGTCATAACATCAGATGGATGGATCAGTTTTGAATTAAAATCTTGACTTTTGGAAAAGGACAGTACTTCTATTCCTAAAATTCTATTAAGATAAATTATAACAAGTTTTCCTTAAGCTTTGTACTACGTAGTAGTACAAGCTGCTTAATGAGGGACTTAGAAGTTGCTGGAAATATTTCTTTTTGAGTTTATGGACATTTGATACAGTGCCGAATCCATATATTGCCTTTAAATCTAAAAAGCATAACAAAACTCTAAATTTTCTGCATTAATCTAGATGTATTTAATTAGCAGTAAAGCACAAGGCTGGAGGTCTGGGTTGTAACTGCTGTGGGGATCCTTTGCAAGCCTTGCCTTGCCTGTCACCTGGGAATAAAAATCTCTCCAGGGAGGGTTTGCCACAGTGGAACTTAATTTACTGATGTTTTTAAAGCACTTTAAAAGACTAAAATGGGAGGCACAGGAGAAATCAAAATTGTGTGGATCCATTGTGCATCCCAGGACCCTGGTGATCGTTAATGATGGACACATGGTAAAAAGTTTACAGAATAGCTTAGATAACCCTGTATTTGGGTACTTACCAAACATAAAATCTGTTCCTGCTGAAATCAATAGAAGTCCTTGTGAAGGCAAGTCCAGTCCTTGTTATGGGTCTGTGTCAAAAAAGCAGTGCAGGGACATGTTCTCATAAAATTTTCCCTCCAGGACTGCCTTTATCACAATGAACTAAAAAGTGCAAAAATGAAAAGGGAAGCAGGATATGCATATCTTTAAATGAAATGGAATTTGATTTTTTAATCTCAAGACAGGCTTTTCTTGAATGCTGTGCACAAATTTGTTTTACGTGGCTATTGCCAAATTTCTTGAGCTGCTGCCAGTCATAATTCATTTGAGCTCTCCTGTCATGATTAGACACGTTGAATGACTGAATGAAGATGGGAAATGCCAGTGTATATAAATCACAACAGACTGCCAGTTGTTCCCCATTTGCTTCCTCCTCCTTGCCTCCCAACACCCATGATCAATGCTGTTTCCTGATTGCTCCACTCAAATATAGATGTGTCCTGATCCAAACTTTCTTACAGCTCAGTTTATAAAAGCCTCTCTCTTGCTCTGCCAAGAAGCCCTGGCTTCTGGGGAAAACCTGAGTGAGCCCAGCTGTAACACCCAGGATGAGTCAAATCCAATGGCTTCCATGAACATCGCAGGAGTGTGTCCACACCAGTGTGAAAAGACACCTCAGAAACTTTTAGCTTGACTTTTCAGCCACATGAGAAATGCCATTAATTCGCATCTATCTGTTCTCTTACAGCTAGTGGAGAAAAGAGGGCAGGAAACCGGTGCTCCATTTCATCCCTGGTTGATGAAGGTAAAGCAACATGCTCTGGGCTGCTGGCAGCAGGTTGTTTCTTTGCCGGGAGGTCACAAAAATGATAAGCGAAACACCGAAAAAAAAAATGGCAAATCACTCAAGGAAAACTAGATCTATTTTGTTTTGTCCCTAAGTGTTTCATTATAATCATAAACTATAAGGTGTTAAAGGGGTTAATAGGCTCTCAACTCATTGTCAACTAATTATCTTTAAGGTGTTGTCATCACATACTAATCGCTGGGTGAATGCCAGTCCCGCCACTGGGAGGTGCCCAACCCCAGGGTGACCTTCTCTCACCTAACAGATGCTCACTTCATTAACTTCAACCATCACTTGCACAAAAAAAAGCTTTTAGGGACTTTCATCTTTTTAAAAGGGCAGGGAAAAAAATCCTAATAAACTGGTAGCCTGGTTAGCAGTAGGGGACAGCTTTAGCTTAAGGCACCATGGGTGGCTAAGATATATGAGAAACAGATGTAAGGCCTTTGGTGATAGGTCTGCACTTTCTATTTATTGACAAATGAAACAGGCAATAGAAGGCAATTAAAAGCCAATGATTGCACACAAACAGTGCAAACCATAACAGCGGAGAGGAAAGAAAAGCAACAACACAGTGCAGCTCAGCTTGTTCAGGGCCAAGTAACATCGATTTGGGAAGCAAAAATGTGATTTCTTTGCAAAGAAAATGTTTTGAGTTTAAAGCTGAAAAGGTTTGATAGTTGTGCTTACTTTTGTATTTTGTTTTTCTCCAAGTGCTGCCTGGTTACAAGGCACTTCCCATCTTTTTGACCCTGGTTTTCTTTTGGGGGTTCAAAGGGGAGGTTTAGTAGTGGTTTTAATTGATGGAATGGATAAGAAAGATAATCAAATGTGAATAGAGAGCAAAGAGACTGAATGTGTCCGTGATTTGACATCAAACCCCGAGCTTGATAACCTCTTTATATTTTAATGTGTTTTTAACAGTCAGTTGAGAACCGGACGTGAAAAGAAAAATTCAAATTCCTGTACCCAGTTTTTCAAAAGAGACAGATTTATGCCTTTTATTACTAATCTTCAGTCCTTGGGGAATAAGCTTGCAAGATAGTTTATTTCTGAAAGAACTTGAGGAGTGTGTGTTCTGTTTTTAGGCTGACCTCCCTGAACGCAGAACGTACAGATAGGTAATGCTGGGAAGAGGAGATCTTCTTTGTAGGCATTTTAACAACTAGACCTGGGATAACACCTGCTTTTCACTTAATATGATGAAGGTGCAAATCCATAGGCCTAATTTAAATGCATCTTTATTCTCCAAACTGTAATTTTGCACCACAGGCAAGGAGAAAACCAGCTCACCCTCCCAGGATGATATTACGGCCAAGCAGAATCTCATTAAAAATCAATTCCTCATGTCCATAAAACAAGTTTATTTTATCTTGTGGGAGCCTGCTGTTAGCACTCACACAGTCCCATTGTGTGGAATTCTTGCCCCTAGTTCCATGCCAAACTGCACAGTGTACCATTAGCGAGTTTCAATTTTATGCTAAGCTTTTCAATATTTTTGGTGTCATTTACTGCAGGTTATTTTGCCAGCATGTGGTGTCTCATAACATATGTTATTGATAGTGATGACATGTTTAGGTTCTGAAGGTTTAAACAAGACCTCCAATATTTACATTTATAAAAGGGGGAAATGATGAGAGCAGGACTGGGATTGGCCACTGAAGGCTCCAGCTGTGCAGGTATTCATCCTAACCCTTGCAGGTCAAGGCTTGCTAGCCAACTGTTACAAAAACATAACGCAAAACACATTTTGTAAGCACCACGAGACAAGCCAATACAGGTTAATTATCTATTAATCTGCCCTTTTTGCAGAGGGTAGTAGGAGGCAGATGTGTTTGGCCTTGTTCTTTGTGGTACCCCCACACACCCATGGTCTACATGGGATGATGGCACACCTGCCTGGGCGATATGGGGAGTGCCATGGGCTCAGGTGTCCTAATGAGTTACACTGGCTTAACACCATAGATAATCATAGAGCATCCTGAGTTGGAAGGGGCCCACAAAGATCCTTGAGTCCAGCTATTGGCCCTGCACAGGACGACCCCAAAAATCACACCATGTGTCTGAGAGCATTGTCTAAACGTTTCTTGAACTCTGGAGTTCTTCACTGAGACCGTGCAACAGAAGGAAGGTAAAATACACATACATCTCAATTAGAGAGGTTTAAGTTAATGCATTTTATGCCTTACTGCAACAGATTAAGAATATGCACGTGCTCAGTAAGTAGTTTTGCTGACTTTTAAACTGCTATAACTTGATTGTGTCTCTGGGCCTTTCATCTACAGGGCTTTTACATCTCTCCATCTGTGCTCTGGTTGAAAAATGGTATTTGGGATTTTTAGGCACTACTGTAATTAATAAAAAATGGTGTCATGGTAATTTAGAATTGTCATTTTTGAGAGCTGTGAAGACAACATCGTATGTTCAAAGTATCGCTAATCTTGCGTGTGTATATTTGGCAAGGTGGAAGGTGGGTTGCTACAGTCCTTAGTACCAGACATAATTAGAATAATTAGCCAAGGTTGATTACACTGTAAATTATAGGGAGAAAAGAATGGTTTTTTTGTGGTGCTTTATGGTGCCAGGAAATGATTCATGTCTACGAAGGATAAATACAGAGTTTTAAATGAATTATCATATATTGTATTGAGTTACAGCCCCAGAAAGGGACTATTTTTTTTTTATTATTATTATTTCTGGTGCACCTAAAATTGCAGGGTTTGGATTTTCAAAAGGATACTTCCACCTTTATTTAGGCAACCAACCAATTGACTTCGTTTTCTTCATTAAGCTTCCCTTAGAAATTCCAGTGGCAATTGTTTAGACTTTTGGTTCCCCAAAAAGTGTAGGCGTGGAAAAATGCTACTTCAAATGAAATCTCCTGTGAACACAGAGTGGCTGTGTTTGTTACAGGTAGATGTAGGTAACAGGGAACTGATGGTCACAAATATGCCTGTTGGCCCAGATGCTGAACTTCCCATATGTTTAACAGAACTAGGCATAGGCATGGCACCTCTTGGGAGAAGACAATCACTTTTAATCCTTTACTTGTACATTGTTTGGTGCAACAGCATCCTTGAGGGCATCATCTGTTTATTTAAATACCACGTATTGAGTAATTAATAAGCTGATGTTTCATTCTGATCAGATCATTATGTCAGGTTTAAAACACCTTATTTTATAAATGTCCTCTTGACCAGAATGAAAAAAAAAATGTTTTGCACTCAGATATCAGGGGCAAGAACTTCATGGGTTAAAATCATAGTCCTATTCACTGTGTAAGTTCTAGCAAGATAGGAATGTCACTCTGTATCTTCTGTCCAGTCCAGCAATGGCACATATACATAAAATGGCCTTAAACCCCAGTAATCTTTACACTGTGTTGTTTTCTGAGGCTCCACTACTAGAACTTTTTTATATCTCACTGTTGTCTGGCAGCTGAGGGGGGCAAATAAAGGACTGAGCAATTATATAAGTGATGTTATTTGCTGTAGTCTCAAATGCTTTAATTAAAACACAGATAATTAAAAATATGACAAACCCTCATGGTGGTATCTCAGAGCTCAGCTGAGAGCCTGGTGACACATCACTTGTTTGGATCACCAGCGAGCTCAAGATGTCTGTTCCGTAAACCTATCTGGAGATAAGAGATATTGTTGTTAGTCAATTTATTTTATTTCCCCATTATTTTGAATTGAAATTTTGCAATTAATAAAGGCAGGAATAAAATAAAGCTGAAATTATCCTTATGGTTTTGTATAAGGAAACAAACAAAATTACATCATGTTTTTCCACATTTGTATTTTTGGCTTCCATTCACCCAAGAAAAGTTGTGAAATTTTTTAGAGAATTTCAACCAAATCAGAAAAACAGGAAAAAAAAATTAAGGGAAAGATCCACAGAGGATTCCTACAGGTTTTATCAAAACAGATGTCTGTGTAAAATGGAAACTCCTTTCAGTACTGAAAGTTGGTTTATTAAAAAAAAAAGGGGATAGTGACAGACAAGGGAGAATGGTTTTAAACTAAAAGAAGAGCAATTTAGATTGGATGTTAGGAAGAAATTCTTTCCTGTGGGGAAGGTGAGGCCCTGGCACAGGAAATGTTTGAGACCAGGTTGTATGGGACTTGGAGCACCCCGGTCTAGTGGAAGGTGCCCTTCCCATGGGTTGGAACAAGATGATCTTCGAGGTCCCTTCCAACCCAAATCATTCTGTGATGATTCTATGAAATATGTAAATGAATGGCCCCCCTGAGAGAAAGGCTGCAGCACAGGTCCTGCTGTATCAATAGAAATGGGAAACGCATGAGAAACAGTCATACTGAACACTCCAATAAGAGGAGAAGCCTCTGCTGGAGTTTATTCTATATTAGAAACTGGGTGATCCAAGCATGAGACAGAGCCACAGGTTTCACAGGTTTTGGTGTTTACAGGACCCCTTGGTTTTAGAACCCCTACCTCCAGAAATTACAATTCAACTTGAATTCAGCATTGTGAGGCAGCATGTATGAATTGGAATACTTGCAGTGTGGTCAGGACACTTAGGAGTGTTGCTGTTTTGTTTAAAAGGCTTGTTTTTATGAGTTGTTTCAAAGGCTACACACAGAGTAAATAATTTGGTCTTAAATTTCTTAAAGTCAAGAGAAATCACCCAAATTTTATTTTCTTTTTAGTTAATGAATTTCAAAATAATATTCATTAGAGTATTTCAAGGCAAAAAATCAAGTCAGGCATGCATCTCCTGCTGGCTTTCAGTGGGGACTCTACAATTCACTGTCATATTTTTTCTTTAAAAACCTCCCCTACCAGTATGCAACTATTCATTTAGGCAGGACCAATTTTGTATAGAAGGAGTGCCAGAACGTTAACACAGCTCACAAATAACAGAGGGCTCAGCTGGGTGGTGAACTAGGTCCTGTCTCACCATGCCATAGTCCTCTCACAACAGCTAAACCTGGATTTAGGCATCCAGCACTAGGAGTGCAAACTTGAAAAATGCAGCTGGTGACTTTTTGCTTTATTTTTATTTATCTCCTTCTCTTAAAAGTCTCCAGGCCAGTTAAAATTTTACAGCAAGGTCCCCTTCAGGCAGTGGGAGCAAAGTAGTTGGTGGAGTCAGAAAATTTTGGAGAACCAGAATGATCTGATCTTCATTACTGATCCTCTTGGTTCATGCTTTCTTTCTGTCTTGGAAAGTGTCATCGCCTCAATACAGCATCTCTTAAAGGTCACCTGTGGAACTTTTCAGAATTTTAAGAGCACTTGGCTTCCTCCCATTCATCCCACAAAAAGGTGGGATAGCACAGCTCTGTACCTGCTTTGAAGTTATTACTATAATCAACACCAAAAAACATACAGACTCAGATGTACTTCCTTGCTTTCCTCACTTTCATGTGCTCTTTGGGATCAAGGCAATGTTCTTGCAGGTCTGGCTCTTTCTCTCTCTTACTACCTATGTTTTCTCTTCTGCACTTGGAAGCCTTTTCTGTTCTTCTCTGTCTGGATTTCTTTGCCTCAGCTGGTCTTGAAATCAACATCCTTCTGGATAAATGCATGCTCTCATGTCCTGTTTCCTGCACACGGTGTCTTTCCCAGAACCTACAGTCCCTTTTGGCCTCTTCATTTTTCAGTTCCCTGCCACTGCTTTCTGTTATTCCCCCTCTTGTCAGGTGAACTTGAGCAGACTTCAAAATGATCAAAGTCCCTGTCTGGTATCAGCAGCTTAGTTCTCTTTCCTCCCTATCCCTTAGGTGTTCATTATACTCAAGAAATTTGGTAGTAGCCTTTTCTTTGTCCATGACTGTTGCAGTTGGAACAGACTACTGGCGACATTTAATGACCCTTTTTTTATTAGCCCTATGCAAAGGCACAAAAGTTTCTCTCATCACCTCCTGTGGATTCTGGGATACTGTAATCCAAAAGGAGCCAAGAAATAAAAAGATTCCCTCCTCAGAGTGGATTTTGTAGCCTCTCAGGCACAGAGAGAAGTCCCTTGTAACAAGCAAAATTCACAAGCTGTATGTGGACAGATTGGCCAAATTGTCACTTAAGTTAACATGAAATTTTACAGTCTTTCCCTAGGAACATATTTTACTTTAACAAAATAAAAAGACTTTCCCCTTATCAAGCATTATTCTTTTACATTTACAGTTTGCCTGACATACAGGAGTAATATTCCATGGTTTGCTACAACTTATAAGTTTATGACCCTTCTGTGGCAGATCAGACTAAACATAATTCATTCACAGCTACTTAGTGTTCTGGGAAATAAACCCCTGAACTTAAATAACTGTAGTGTGACCTCTGTAAAATATTATTTATGGGTTAAGAACTATTATTATGTACATATCAAGATGTGCCAAAGGTTATAAAACAAACACTAGTCAGCAAACTGCACTGTTTACTGACCGAGTCACTCATGGCTTGCTTTCTTGTTACAGTTCAGCAAATATCTGCAAATGGAGAAAAATATGACTTGGCTGCCTTGGTAATTAGAATGAAGTTGATGCAATGGACCACTAAGGGTTCAATAACAAATAATTCTCTGTCATAAACAGAATGTCAAAATATGGCTAAGCAATCCAGTTGAAATGCATAGTGTTTTCCATTAAAAGAACACTGATTGCCACAAGAGTGCAGCCACTGTCAGAATTAGCAGGAAAATGACAGCCCCTTATCCTCTACTCATTTTGAAAATCAGGAGATCAAACACAGGGAGAAAGCTCCAAGCAGGTATGTAAGGCTTCCAGAAGGGAATTTCAGGTTCTGGTTTTGACATCTACCAGCCCACAGGAGGTTTGGGGAGCATGTGAGTGTGTGTGGATGGCACTGCTTGTTCATGTGTAATCCACCTAGATCAGAACACATCTTGTGCAAAAGGCTCCTAAAATGTTTTACGGGCAGAGTTGTATAGACACGTAGATCAGAAATGTTCATGTTTGTCAAAACCACATCATATAATTTTATGTGAGAAATCTGTCATGGTTTATCTCCCCTTCCCCTGACTCCACCCAATAATAATAATAACAATAATAAAATAATCATCATCATCAGCAGCAGCAGCATCAAAAGACAAAAAGGGTTTGAATAAAAAATTAGCCATCAACTCTGTTTGGACAAGTACTACAACAGCCACATATAATGTCACAGGACAGACTCTTCTATCACTTTTTCAGACAGAGAAGTTCCATCCAACTTGCTATTTAGACATCAGGGACGGTTTCAGGCATGTAAGGTAAATGCTGAGCAATTAGTATGGAGAAACAAATAATTTTTCGTCCCTCTGAAGACAATTTTTTTTCTTTTATTAATTCCAGGGATTTCTTTCTTTTCTCCTTTTACTACAGGAATGCTGCATAAGAGAGCTGATACCAAAATAATAAACAGCCCTGTGCTGAAGGCAATCCCTAGAGATGGTGAAGACTCACATTCGAGTCCTTTTGCAAATTTTGGGTTTGCACTTTGGTGTGCCACATCCCAAGAGAATTCCTTGTCTGTTGACCCTTCTCTAACACTGACCAAAACCCCATCCTGGGATGAGCAAGCTTTCCCTCTGAGAGCTGGGTGGAAACCAGCACCTTTCCCATCAAAGGGATTTGTTTCACTGGAATGTTTCAGTCTATGCTGTTTGACAGTTCTCTTCTGCCCTACAACTTCATGATTCCTGTATTGTCTTTGCTGTGAGTGACCTCAGTCTGTTGCACATCTTAACATTTCCTTCATAATTTGATCCCATTTCACCAGTGACATCCCTGCAGTGATTCCAGATATTCACATAAACCACCACTTTCATTGTGTTGAGACTGTCGAAAGATCTCAGTTTATTAGAAAGCAAAATCAAGGTCCTGCACCAATATGGTGCGGTATGGGAGCAGGGAGTTTGCTCACTGTAGCCAGGAGTTGTCACTTCCCACAGAAATGAGATGGAGTTGCATGAATTCCAGGATGACATCCCTTATCTGGATGAAAAACTGACTGTTAGCATGTGAGCCAAACTGCTCACAAAGTCCTTCTGAGCTTCCCTTAGGATATGGCAGGTGAAGGCTTAACCACCAGTCTCCTGGGATATGGGAGGTACTGGAAGAGTACCTTGAAGTGTTGGGTGTTATTTTCTGTCAACAGAAAAAAGGTGGCATTTCCTAATATTTGATTCTTTTCCTTAGGTCACAGTTTAGGTTAATGTTTACTCGTGGTAGGTATTTCCTGTGACCTGCTTTAGTTTTGCTGAAACAAGTCTGTGGGGGACCTGGCTTTCAGAGGAACTGTGCATCTCTGTTTGTGTCCTATCTAAAAACAAATCAAACCCGTGGGGAAACCAGGGCATGCTGTGAGCATGGAGCATCTGAGATAGTGTGATCCAAAGAGGAGGACCCTGGTGGGGGAACTGGGTGACCTAATGGCTCTGTCCCATCTGCAAGCCACCACTTTTTTTCTCTCTGGCCTGTTTTCCTTCTTCCCGTATGCATTGTCTGTTTTGATTGCAAGTTCTAAGGGACAAGCTGCATGCTTCTTACTAGGACAGTCCTCTGCTTATTTAATTCCTATAAGGCACCACTACAATGCAAATAATATTAGAGATCTGAACATTTTTGCTCTTATATTTGTAATAAGAATAAATATGTATTTTAAATGTGATTTCCTGTGGGCCTCCTGTTTTTTTTTCATTTACACCCCAGAGTAATTTTCGAGTTTGATTGCACAGGAGGCTTTAACATTTACATCCCTGGAAGAGGCTGGAGCTGTTAGTTGAAAGCACAGCCGTGTGCTGCTCAGTGCAGTCCCAGCCTGCCCAGGGGGCTGCTCTAACTAACCAGAATCAAATTAAAGCGCATCATAAAATTACAGCATGCTTTTCTGTAAAGTTTTATTTTTACTTTCCTGGGCCTGGCCTTCAGGTTTCATTAGGAGCTGTACTCAGCAGAGCTCCCTGCAGGCTGAGGCTACCCTCTAGAGGAGCAGACACTGGCAGCAGGGAAAACAGGGATGCTCTGTCTTCTAGGGGCTTTTTTATGGCCAAGGAGAAATCAGGGGAAATGAAATGCTGACTCTGGTCCCTGTCCACTTCACCCTGTGCAAGGATGATGGGGTGCAGGTGGGTTTAGGAGTCATGTTTAAAGGGAGATGTGTGCTGCCTTAATCCTTCCAAAATCAGGGCTTTGCATTTCTCAGGGCTGCTGGGAAGGGTGCAGCGCAAAGAGGGATATGACCATTGTTTATATTTCCTCCTGTTCATAGTGCTAGCAGAGAACCATGTAAGTTGGAAAAGATCTCTTAGATCAAGTCCAACCATTATCCCAGAGCTGCCAATCCCACCACTAAAGCATGTTTCTAAGCACTATATCTAAGAGTTTTTTGAACACTTGCAGGGACGGTTACTCCACTGCTTCCCCAGACAGCATGTTTTGGGAGGCTTGACCACCCTTTCAGTGATGTTCCTAATATCCAATTTAGACCTCTTATGGTACAACTTGAGACCACTTCCTCTCATCCTATTCCTTGTTACTTGGGAGAAGAGATCAACTCCCATCTGTCTACAACCTCCTTTGCAATAGTTGTAGAGTGATAAGGTCCCCCTCTAGCCCCCTTTTCTCCAAGCTGAGCATCCCCAGCTCTCTCAGCTGCTCCTCATCAGAATTTGCTCCAGACCCTTCCCCAGCTCTGTTGTTCATCTCTGGACAAGATCCAGCACCTCAATGTCTTTCCTGTAGGGAGGGGCCCAAAACTGAAAACAGGATTTGACACGTGGCCATGATGGTACCCTCAAGGCTTGCTCTCCAGGGTTATGGGATCATGCACACTGAGCAAGACACTCATGTTATCAGTTCCCCTCAGTCTGGTCAGCCCTGCTGAGAAAATTGCTGCCACTGTCTGTGGAAGGGGGTAGGTCTTCCAGAAATGAAGCCCCATATCATGGGAAACAAAGGAGTTCTTTGGTGTCCAAATTTTTGCAGTTTTTCCCTCTTTGTAGGGATCTAGTCCAACACTTAGCTCAGCTCCTGGGCTCCTGTATGTCAGTGCTACACCACTGAGATAAATTCATCTAGCTCATCTTCCCAGCTGAGGAGCTGGCAGCTCAGATCTCAGCACCTTCCAGTCCAATCTGACTGTCCCTTTACTCCCGAATGATTCTCTTCTGGAAGGAGTGACTTTTGTAACCAATGCAAAGGCACTGGCAACATAGCTGGTTTCTTGAAGAATTATGGAAAAGCTTACAACATGTAACAACAGCACAATGTGCATGCAAAATGGTGCCCACACTCCATTCTCCCATTGCAAATGCCTAAGCTTTATATGCCTGCTGCCTTGCTTCATGGCAGTACTTCACTGGCTCTCGCGTGGTTTGAAAACAAAAGAGGCAGCTCCATCTAGAGGTTTGTGATCAAGGAAGAAAACCCGGTTTTCACAGTTCTGCACTTAGGAGTTTCTGCCTGATGCAGTGTTGTGCACGTGGGTGTGCTTTCTCTTGTACAAGGTGGCTTTACCTTCTGGTTTCTAAATGTTCTAAAAGTTCTAAGATTTTTGGAGCAGGGCCTCGAGCATCTCTGTGTGTAGTTTGCTGCTTGTGTGCAGACTTTGGGACAGAAACAGGATGGGAAGTGAGCTCCTGAGCATTGTAAAGAATCCTTGATTCTTTACAGACATATCAGAATTTCTCAGTGCAATATGTGAGAAAGGATTGCACTGGAGCCTATAGTGGTATTTTCTGGTTGAGCCCACATTTTAATTCCAAAGAAGAGGAGAATACTAGTGGTAACCAGCACGGAGTTGGGATGAGGACAGGCTGGTAACTTTTACCCATTTCATTTCATTTCATTTCATTTCATTTCATTTCATTTCATTTCATTTCATTTCATTTCATTTCATTGTCCACCAACAGAAGTGTTATTTTAAGAAATTAGGAATCTAACAGCTTGATTCTAAAGGTACTTGAGATGGCATCTTTGTGTCTTAGAGCTCTTGTGCTTTACTAAGATTTTAAAGATCTTGGTAAAAGTGCATACACAGCATGTTTTTTCCTATCAGTAAAGATTAAAGCATAAACACAGAGATACATCCCAGAGTGCTGGCCTGGCACAACACTGCCATCATATGCTGGGGGTTGTTTTGGGATTTGGTTCTGAACCAAGGGGAGAGTTCTTTATAATGGACTGAAGAATAAAAATCAATCCTCAGGTAGAATTTAAAGGTTGATAATGCTCAATACCTCCTATGTGTTTCTTTTTCTTCTAATCACCGAGTCCAGGTAATTGTTCCCTTCTACCTTTGAGCATTCTTCATCATCATTATATTCTCAGTGTACTCATTTCAGAATACTTTTAACTCCATTCTTTCTAACCCTTTTCTGCTGTCTTTTCAACTTCCATCTTTACTATAGATATTAAAGACAACAGATATTGTGGTTACTAGAAAATGTACAGATAAATAAAAACTATTTAGTGGAACAGAGTTCGGCACTTGAGATGAAGAGTGAATATGCAGTTCTTGGCACATAAGACTTTCTTTGAATGAGAAAAAGAAATTTAACGAGAGACAGGGCAGGAAACTGAAAGATCAGGCTCTGTCTCAACTGAAAAAAGAATTTTGAGGGCTTTCTGATTCTTTGCCAGAATTAAGACTCCACTCAGTTATGTATTATTAGCTAACATAATGAATCTGCAATACGAAGTCATAATAGTCCCATAACATTCATATACTTTTTTTTCTCCACTTTAGCCTACTTACTGTTAAACAATATCTACTATTGTTTTAGCATAGGTCATAGTCCAGCCTTTGGAAGACTTAAAAAAATGCAAAGTTAAACTATTCAGGAAAAGAACAACAGCCTACTTCTTAAGGAATAATAAGTATTGTTATAATTAATGTTTATTAGATAAGTAATGTTAATTAGATAAACATTCCTGGAGAACATTTGGAATGCCAGTTCATAAACAGATCTCAGACAACCACTGTAGTGGATTTGTTTACCAATCTGTCCATCATTTGCTGCTTCACCTGTTCCAGTTTCAGGGCTAAGCCTCCTTCACGTGAAGTACATCTACATACTGCTGCAGCGATGGGCCCTGGCCTGACTCGCCCCTCTGAATCTTAACATAGTTTCCTAATTAACTTTATTTTAAAATGAGCTAAATGTGAAGCTGTTACCACATTTCTCTGGGGTTCATCAGCTGGGCTTAGGCAGCAGCTCTTGACCAAAGTGATGTAGAAAGTATAAACAAAGGCATTTCACAAAGGGAAGGACCAGCCAGTCAGCGTTCTGTGGCTGGCTGCACCAGCAAATCATAGAATCATTGAAACCTTTTGAGTTGGAAGAGGACCGCCCTGCACAGAGCAGGGACATCTTTACCTAAATCAGGTTTGCTCAGAGCCCTGTCTAACTTGACCCTGAATGTTTCCAGGGATTGGAGATCCACCACATCTCTGGGCAACCTGTGCCAGTGTTTCATCACCCTCATTGTAAAAAATTCCTTCCTTGTATCCAACTTAAATTAACTTTCGCTTAGTTCAAAATCACTACCCTTTTCTTATTGCAACAGGGGCTACTAAAAAAGTATTTTCCCATCTTTCTTAGAAGTCCTCCTTAAGTACTCAAAAATTCAGAGGGGGAATGGTGTGCTCAGCCTTTTGTACAGGGGTCTGATCACAGCCCTGGCACCTACTTATGCATGTAAAGCAAAGACTGCAGTTTGAACACTCCTGCTGTTCATGGAAAATCCTAGGATTTATTATGTTCTGAAGGTTAAAAGAGGAGCTCAAAGAGGCAGAGATGCTCTTTTTATTCTACCCTGCTACCACCAGGTAAGGAGAATGCTCACAAGCCTGATGACCTGGGCCTGTTCACAGCAAGTCTCTGCTTCTTAATGACAGAATCTCCACATCCTTGGGCTTCTCAAGTACTTTTAAATTTCTTTTCCCACTGGTTTTGTTGCACAGTATATTAGCATGCACTTGCTTGGGAAAGAAGATAGGAAGGAAATTGTTATCAGAAGCTGATAGGAAGAAAGTTGTATCCCAAGTGCCTTGTTTATAGGCAGGAGCAGATAAGCTGACTCATATCTGAGTCCCCATCAGCACAGCACTACATATCCCCATACACATACCGTGGGAGAGATACAGGCATAGACATACACAAGAGGCTTTAGCCTCCACCCCAGGGATAACAGAAGTACTTTCTAATCACCTGTGCTGGTTGAACCAAATAGCAGTGCCTTGAGCCTATTAGCAAAATCTCTCACCCTTTTTTTCTCGACACTGGAATCAGTGGCTGTCATAGCATCTGAATGGGCTTGCACATAGCACTGAGCTAAAGTAATCCGACCAAATTTGACTCCATGATTGTCCTCTGACCACTTTGTGTGTAGTCAAACCATGATAAGGCTCTATTTCACAAGCCAAATGGGAAGAGGATTGGTGGGGCATCTCCAACACAATGCATTTACATGCTGCATTGTGAATCAGTTTATTTGGAGGAGTGTGGCCTTTCCTCTTCAGAGTTAAGCACCGTGTGTGCCACCAATACACTGTACTGCTGTGGTGGTGGTGGCCCTATTGATTGACCCCAGCCTTTAGTGAACAGGTAGGATCATCTACACCAGGAGTACCCTTGTGCCTTTGTAGGAGAGAAGAATTTAAAAGTACCGTTAATAACTGCAGTGCAAAAGACCAATAGCTCAGAAATTATTTCAATCTCATTAAATACACCCAGCCCCACAGAGGGTGAATCACACTCACTTCACATATCACCACCTCTGAAGTACTGATAGCTGTCTTGCAACACCAGTCAGGTCTAACACTAATTGGAGGGAGTCTGGAAGACCCTGTCTCCAAAGAGCACTAAGGGTGCATTTCCGAGTGTCTCTGCCCTCATTTGTGTATCAGGGCACTGCAAGTTGAAGAAAACTGCTCGGACTGTTTGATGAAAACCACTTTCAAGCTGCTGCTGGTCCTCCATGACAATTTGACACTGGTGTTGTTTTTCCATTGCTTTGAACCAAATAAAAGTGAAGAAAGCAGAGTGCATCAGGGGTCTTCAGCATTCAGAATGTGGGAGGGAAGTTCTTTGAGATCTCGAGAGTACTGGGTAATACTCCTCACGTGCAGGCATTTGCAAGATTGTGGCTCTAAGATTACTTGTAAACCACAAGGCCAGAAGAGAGCTGTACAATTATCTGGACTAAATGTTCATGCAAAACCAGAAAGCAATCACCTTTACTTGATGCATCAGTCCCAATAAAAAAGATAATTTTGAGTGTTGGATTTCAGTGAATTAGGAAGACAGAACCATGAATGAAGCAGAAGATTCTACAGCCTTCTGTGCACACATTAATGTATCTTTTACTTAAATCTCATTATTACATATGTGGGAGGAAGCTGCTGCCCAACAAAAATACACAGAAAAATCAGAAAAGCTGAGGCCGTTGTAGATACCTGGTGCCTCAGAGCTCTCAGGTTTACAGGAGAGGTTTGTTGGGATCAGAAGGACGGGCAGGAGGGGCTGGCATGAGAACTGGCTGTCCACATGGATGGCTTGAACCCATTTCTGAATGTGTCCATCATGTTCAGGAATAAGTGAGAAACTAAATTATAAATAATAGGGCAAGACTGCTTGGAAAGAAATAAACCCTAGTACACCAGAACAATCAGTTTGTTTTCCAGTGTTTCCTGTACAAGTAATAAAATCTAATAACTGAGTTGCTGTTAACAGTTAATGACCACTGCATTTGTTAATGGACCCAGACAAATGAGAGCAGTTTAATACAACAAACAGGCCATTAGCTGTATTAATGGTTGGCTTGTAGGAGTTAGGACTCTTATAAACTATATTCTGCAGTTTATAATACCAGCACTTTATAAAATGAGCTGGTGTTTTCCAAAAATAAAAAATAATAAGGATCAGGTGAACTTAAATTTAGTAATGGAAAGTAAGTATGCATGGTAACTAAGAAAAGCTGATATTAGGCTAAGATCTCTTTTTCTAGTTTGCACTGGAATAATAAAGATCAACAGCAGCCATACAAACCAGGGCACGAGTGGCAGTTTTGCTTTTGACTTCAGTGAGTTTTGGATTGATCCTCTAATTATTATCATTAGAAAGGAATTTTATATCTTTTTTCCTTTTTTTTTTTTTCCCACAAACCACAAATGATTCCATACATACATACATTCAAGTCTTTAGCAGCTGTCATTATTTAGAGGTTTAACAAGCACTCCTATAGAAAGAACTATATAAGGGAAGTGGTATAAATGGGCTAAAATTAATACAGGAACAAAATAGAGTTAATTCCTGCTTCAATTGCCTCTATAGCTCTTTTAAATTTTGTATTTTTACGGTGTATTTAGCTGCAGTTTAACTTACAAGAAGTGTCAGTAAGATTTTTTGCAATGGCAAAAGTTTTTCCATCACTTTACAGACTCACTACAGAATATAACCAGAGAACCAGGTAGAAATTTGAAGTGGAGCAATTTAAGCATTTGCCCTTAACTTGCCAACTGAGGATGACACTAAATTATTACAGAGTTATTACAGAGTTGTAATTTACTGAAAAAGGGAATAATGCAGACTTCAGTAGGAAAAAAACTCTAATTTTTGTATAGCTGTAGTGTGAGATGAGGCGAGGCTTAAATCACAACAAGAACAAGGCTTGGACAAACTCTGGTTTTCCAGATAGACCCTCAAAAATAAAAGACAAAAGTCGCATAAACTTATCCTTTTGGTTACTGTGCTCTGAAGGAAGAATGCAGGAAAAAACTCAGACAGTTGTTCCCATCTTTGGCTATTCACCCACGTGCAGGGAATGGTGCCTAAGCCAGTCTAAACAGGTGTCACTCCTCTGTTTTTTATTTAGATATGGAAATTAGAATCCAGGAACATAATAGGTTCACTGGGTCCCTCCAGCTCCCACACACCTTAGCCATGCTGTTCCACGTACTTCCTCTGTTGATCCTCTCAGCTGGCAATTTGCAGTTTAAGAATTTCCTGGGCCAGGGTTTATGGCATGGTCAGTAACCACAAGTAAGTCCATCCTCCATAAATATCTAGTTCTTTATGAAGCTACTTGGATTTCTGTCCACCATTTTTGGCAATGAATTCTAAATTATAACTATGCGTTTTGTGAAAAGGTGTTTGCTTCTACATGTTTTTAACCTGCAACCTCAGGATTTCAGTGAGTGCCCTTTAGGTCATGGATGGGAAAGGACAAAAAATCCTTTCCCATTCATACAGCTGATATGGTTTATGATTGCACAGATCTCACTCACATTTTCCTCTTCAGCCATTCCTTCCCAGATGCAGAAATCTTAAGCTACACAGGCTCTCTCCCTCCTTATCCCTGTTTCATGCCTTTCATTCACTTCATCTTTTTCTGTGTCTTTCCTAGTTCTACTCTGCAGTTTTTTAGATGGAGGGAGAAGTGGGCTTGCACACAATAAATGGTATGGGCGTATCATTTCTAAAGTTTGGCACTGCTATCAGTTCTCTTTCTAATCATTACCAGTATTGCCTTTGTCATTTTGATTGTTAGGGAGCACTAAGTTGTTTTTTCCAGAGCATTGTCCAGCATTACATTAAAGTCTTCTCCCAGAGTCAGGTGGTCAGCAAGATTGCCTATTACCTGCTTGTTTGTCCTGTAATTGGCCCATAATTCACATTGCATTGCTTCATGTGCTTTATTTTCTATTTGTTGCCATTGCACATCTTCCCTCAAGCTGTTGCTCAGACAGTTGAGAAGATCTGCTCATTCTTCTCTGTTGGTTTCTTGAACAACTCTGCGTCATCAGCCAGATGCTCAGGAAACCATCCAGCTTGGCAAGAAGCATTGGGAAGAGCTCAGCCTCCCTGAACACTGGAAGGCACATAAGGAGTCACTGTGCCCTGCCTGGAGCCTGGTCTCCAGGGTGCTGAGGAAGAAGATCTATGCACCTGCAAGCCTGCCTGGCACCCAGAGCTGTGCAGGGAGGAGAAATGCAGCCATCATCAGATGGTATTGCTGCCTTCAGCCTTGCAAGGTCATTGTGCGCAGGGATGTTTTGATTCCTGGAACAAAATACTGAAGTGGGGATGTTTTCCCGCTGCACAGACATCTGGAGAATAGGAAGGGTACGTTCTGACTTCATGTCACCACTCAGTTCTTGCTGAGGACAGACCATTTGGGCTTTGGCTGGGAGTGCAGAATAGAGGTGTGTTGAGATGCTGTTTGAGATCATCTGTTCCAGACTGTTCCAGTGTTTGAGTGGATAAAGAAAATTAATTAGATTCACATCATATGAGTCCACAGGATTGATTTTCCTCCAACAGAAAACTGGCTAGCAGTGGGTACTGCTGCTCATCAGAAATACTTACCACTATACCTCACCTGGTTTTTCCCATGAGTTTTACAATACTCACTGGCTTTTTTAAAAGCTCAGGTAGAGGAATCCTGCTATCACACGAGAATCCAATGAACTATTGTTTAGAAAAATTTCTTGATGTCCTCTTTCCCATTGCTATTCTAGATAAAACAAGGGCATGGCAAAGTACTTCACCTTTTGTGATTAGGGAGAGGAAATGGCACTGCTGGAAACTTCAACTAACAGATTTTTGTCTTCTCCCTGTTACTGTCAGTAAATAAGTCAGCCAGTCATTATTTCTAACAAGTTACTTGGGAAGACTTTCATCTCTACTTCCTCAGAAAGCAGAGGGAAAGGCAAAGAGAAAAATGTCAGCAGTATTGTGGCAGTTTGTGATAGTAATTCATGTTCCTCTATTGACTGTAACCTCCCGCTTCCAAACATTCTTCATTGCTACTGCTCTGAGCAGTCAGTTTCTCTCGGGGTATCTCAGCTCTTTGCTCCAGAACACGCCCCGATTTAAACGTGTGCTAATGTCCAGGTGCCAGACACGCCTACCTTGTTCTCTCCAAAATGCACAGGAAGAGCCAAGCAGCAGAAAGCTTTGGGAGCCAAAGCTTCCAGCACATTCCTGAAGCCAGACACACACCAAGCTCAGGCAAGATCAGAAAGAAGGACTCTCCATGATGCCTGGCCCACATATCCCAGCTCTGTGCTGGCCCTGGCCCAGAGCACCTTCCACCAAGCAAGACACAAATGCATATTGCCATGAAATAAAAAACCCAGACAGATAAGGTATAAGGATGTGAATAAATACCTTTGAATTCACAGATATCACTGAAAGCATTGGGACTTTTAGCCAGACAGAGATGTTCCTGCTCAAAGGTGGGGAGCGGAAAGCGATGGTAGGTGCATGGGTTGGTCTCTGCACCTACAGGCAGGACACAACCCTCCTCTTAACAGCCTTGCCCCTTCCACTGCATATCTCCAAACAGCAATGTCACACAAGGAGTGAAAGAAACACAGAGAGCTAAAGAGAGACATTTGTACCTACCTCAGTGAGAATTCCTGGGGAAGCACTGTTATGAAGAAGCGAGCCCCTGGCCTCCTAAAGGATTATCCAAACCTGTTGTTTTCTTGAGGAATCCCAACACACACTTAAGAATTCCTGGGAAAGCTGAAGGACTTGTGGTCCTTTCCCAACAGGCCCTCCAGCTCTAGCTCCTCCTGCTCCAAGGGTGTTTTCCAAGTTCATACTTACAACCCCAGGCCCTTTGAAAACACCTCTGGCTGCTGCCATCTTCACAGCCCTCAGCTCCTGCCTGTGCTCTCAGCAGCAAAACCAGACTGTTCTCAGCAAGAGACCAGGTCCCTGCTCCTGCAGGATGCTCTTCCAAGCAACGTCCGGGACTCTCTGCTGGGCACGCAGCACATTTCATGCCTGCTCTGAAGAGCCTTTGGTCAAGAGAGCACAACCTGCCTGGCTCTGGTGTCAGCAAATCCCCGAAGAGAGGCGCAGGAAGAGGCAGTGGCTCTTTTGCAGCAATGTCCAAGACAGACTGGACTGGTCCCTACTCTCTGGTCTCAGTTGGTTTTGTGCCCTCTCAGTTTCCCAGGGACGCAGATGAGGTGCCATTTCACTTCCACAGAGACATAGATAATGGAGAGAAAATCAATGTTTATTAAAAAAAGGGGGAAGGGAAGGGGAAGGTTGAGCTGGGGATAGAAGAAGGGAAGGATCAGGGCCTGAGGACTGGAGGGAGGCAGCTGAGGGCAGGAGAAGGGAAGGGGAAGGGTCTGAGGGCTGGAAGGAGGCTGCTGTCCAGAGGGAGAAGCCAGCAGCCACTTGGTCTTCCTGGCTGGCTCAGTTGGGCTCCTCATCAGTTGGCCTGGAGTTCCAGCTGCGCTGAAACCTGGTGTCTTCCTTGTGTCATCTGCTGTTGTTGTAGGGGCATTGTTTGCACCATAAAAGACATGAACTTGCAAGAAAGATGATTCTCCATTTTGCCCCTCGTGTGGTGTTGTATACAGTATTTCTTTCCAGGATCCTGTGAAGCACCATGAGCTCTGAGGCTCTGCCCCTTCTGTAGTGGCTGTTTCTTCAGAGGGTGCTGTCTCCAGTGCTGCTAGATTGCCGAGGCCTGTAAGTACCGGCTGCTACAGGATCCATCTGTCTGGTGCCAGGGGTTACCGTGGGATCAATCAGTGTCAAGTCAGAGTTTGTCGTGTCATCGTTCAAGTGGTCATCTGAAGTTGAAGTTACAGTCAAGAGGTTTGGTGTCAGGCTTGGTTGTGCGTGTCAGTGCTTTCTGCTTCATCGGTCAAGGTGGTGCTAGAGTTCGGTGTCTGGTCAGTCAGTGTTGTCTCAAAATCAGGTGTGCAGTCTGTCGCTGAGGTGTCAGGATGAGTGTCGTCGTCGGTCAATTTGGTGTCAGATATGGTTGAGACACTCGCGGTGTCAAGGTTTGCAGTGTCGTGTGTCAGTTCGGTGTCACAGTCGTCAGGGTAGTCCACTGGAATGGTGCTGCACACTTCCCAAATTCCTTGGTAGGACCTGAGAACATCCAATATTTGCAAGTTTGCTTTCCATCTCCAGCCTGCAACTCATCTGACATCAAATGGCCTATGAAGAGTCAAGTTAAAAAAAGAAACACTAACCCGAGACAAAACACCCTGGCTGTTGTTCAGTTTGCACACCGTTTTTTATTCAAGGGTAAAAGCTCTCAAGGTAGGAAAGTTCGCTCAATGTTTCAAAAGTGTCCTAAACACACAGCGATATTTTCAGACACAAATCCTCCCTCTGTGGCAGGTCACCAGTAAAGGCTTTGAATGGGTATAGGTAAATTTAAAATCTCTAGTTAAGGATTTGGAATTTAGAGAGCGAGTACTCGTACCTTTCTAAGGCGTTCAGACTCATCCTATGGACATTCTTGCCGGGTGCTTTAAAGTTGATGCCGTCTTTATATCTTGTCTGCAGCCATTGGCAAGTTCTCGTGAAGTCTTCTGAGGCCTGTGGGTTGCCCTCGAGGGTCAGTATGGATTCTGTCCCGGTTCATAGAATCCAAGACTCCTGACTCAGAAGGATAGAGATGCTGAAAGTGTAGAATGACAAGGGCCGATGTTCTTGAGAAGGTAGTTAAGGGTTTTTTTTCTTTTATGGTGTCATGAAAGAAGAGGAGTAGTGACTCAAGATATGGAAGGAATAGCAGATACACAAAGGAAATGCTTCTTTCTGTCCTCCTCACTAATGTGGGATGGAAGAAGACAGTATGAGTATTAAAATCAGGGAAAATAGAACTACCCAGAATCATCACAGGTAATGTTAAAATACCTTTTAGAAGGAATACCAACTCTACTCCATATTTTGACCCCCCCACCGCCCCCCCAAACCCAAAACATTATCCTAAGTCTTCCTGTCTTTTATGAGAAAAGAGTACTGTGTGTTTCGTTAACCATATGTGCTGTTAAAAGATCTGGAGCTGGTCAGTGCTGGAGACAAAATCCTGGAGCCTGTGGTGGCTGGATTTTGTATAGTTTGGCAATTTCTGAGATTTAGCCCGTGTTCCTCGCCAGGATGAGCTGTTCTAAATGAGCTCAAAATATTTCTAAACTCTTTTTTTTCTCCAGCTAATAGTTACAGGAACTTAAAAGCATTGAAAGGAGTCCTGTCAGAAGTCTGATGTAAGACTCTACAGGTTTTTCTGGCAGAAGAGTTGCTTCCATGTGAGGAGCGATCCCGTTACTGAACCTGTTCCACCTGCTCTGTCCAGAGGAAGCAATGGGAGGCAACCTGCTCTGTTGGAGGCTGGAAGGAGCCTTGGCGTTGTGTTCCTGCAAAACTTGGAGCTCTGGAAGGAGAAAACAGCACGGGGAAGGAGGCAAGGAGGAAAGGCAGTGGAAAACCAGAGGCAGTCTGTTCTGGAATGAGGAGAATGTGGAAGATGAAGGGTTGAGGTGACAAGAGTGGCATGGAAAGGCAAAAGAAAAGAACATCCACCAAAAGAAGGCTGCAACCTCTCAGCCGGCCTTGGCCCAATCCAACTGGAGCGGAGTCATTCAAAGGATCACATGGGAGGGAGTGCAAACTAATTGAGACACTGACAGCCAAAGGGTGACACAGGGAAGGCAGC
Organism: Serilophus lunatus; assembly: GCA_013399895.1. Taxonomy (NCBI): domain Eukaryota; kingdom Metazoa; phylum Chordata; class Aves; order Passeriformes; family Eurylaimidae; genus Serilophus; species Serilophus lunatus. The sequence goes on from VXBA01006006.1 coordinate 341,847, forward strand.
ATTTCCTTCTTCCCTACCCACTTCACACCATGACGTTTGGAAAGCAATTACAACTCTTTAAATTCTAACTTTATTAAAAGTGCGATCAAAACCCCAAAGGGCAGAGCTGTTGCAATCGAGTTTGCAGTGGCAAAAGCAAGACATGCCTCTGCTGTCCGTGCACATCGTCCCGGCTGAAGGATGGCGGGAGATGCGCCGTTGGAAGGATGCGGGAAGGCGCCGGGCGGCTGGGGCAGCGCTGCTCTGGGTGACTCCTCCGGCCGTGCTGCCGCCGAGAAGCCGCAGGTCCCACCAGGTGCAGCCCCAGGGGCATCTTCCTGGGAGATGCAGAACAGGGCGGCTTGGAACCCCGGGAAAGGGGGGGGGGCTGTCTCGAGGTTCTCCCCGTCCTTGCCGGCGGCGCTGTGCTCCCACCGCGCTCGTCGGGGCTCAGCATCGGCTCCTCCCGGCTCCTGCCACCGCCCCTGGGTTAAAGCGGGGCGGGACGGGTGCGAGCGGAGCAAACCCGAGCGCCCGCCCTGCCCCAGCCCGGACCCGCCCTGGCGACGCGGGTTCGCGG